>JAXGGA010009292.1:0-52183 GCA_038373865.1 Uloborus plumipes
GAGAGGATTTAGAAAGTTTTGTTTGCTTGCTAGGGCGCAAGAAGTCCTCTTTTTTAAAACCAAAAAATTTTGGGGGCCTCGATTTAGCGGCTACCCCAATCTTAGCACGCGATTGTATGAGTTTCTTTTTTTCATCACATTTTTTTTGTTTTTGTTCATTTACTTCGTTTAATACCAATACATTTGTCGAACTGGTACTAGGTTTTTGGTCTGTTTGCATTTTATTTTTATTATAATTTTTTTGTGGCGGTTTAGAATTGGTGAGCTGTTTATTTGTTGGGGTGGGTGAGAAAGATACCTTAGTGCTGGTTTTTGTGTTTACTTGAGGATCTGTTTGTGTGCTGGTGGAATTGAATACCTTTTTTACTGCTGCAGCATATGAAAGTCCAGCTGTAGGTGAGCGGGATTGAACAATTTTTCTTGCGTCTGGGTATGATATTTTTTGGGTAGTTTTAATTACCTGTATTTCTTTTTCGGAGAGCCATGTTGGGCACTTTCTAGAGTATGAGGGATGATCTCCCTTGCAATTGACACATTTACATTCCTTGGTGCATTCATTGCTATCGTGGCCGGGCTCAGCACATCTGGCACAAGTATTTGTACCACGGCATGATAGCTTGGAATGACCAAACCGCTGGCATTTGAAACACCGTAGCGGATTTGGAATGTATGGTCTAACTGAACAGGAGAGATAACCAGCTTTAACACGTGAAGGGAGGATAGGCGTACTAAAAGTCAGAATGACATGTTTCGTATTCTGCACTTCGCCATTGCGTTTAATAGTGATCCTTTTCACTCCACTTACGTGTTGATCTTTCATTTCCTCTAGAATTTCCTTCTCGGATGTATATAGAAGGTCGGGCTCTGAGATGATTCCGCGTGAAAAGTTTAATGTTGAGTGCGCTGTAACTGTACAAAGATATGAGGATAATTGCTTAATTGCAAGTATGGGTGCCACTTGTTTAGGGTGTTTTATTTCCACAAGAAGTTCACCAGAACGTGTTTTTTTAACGGATTGAAATTCACCGATTAGACCAATCAAAGCTTTGTTAATTATAAACGGAGAAACAGCAGTAAATGTAAGATTTTCATTTCTTTTTATAATAAAAAATTTAGGATTGCTCGATGACATAACATTCTGACGCTCCCCACGTGGAGGAGAAGGGGTTTTTATTTGATTCACTTCCAGGTTGGACCGGAGAACTGGGGGGAAAAAATGGGGTCGAGCCCCTGCGTAGCCCCCCTACACAGGGGTAAGGCTGCATACGACAGGGTTCGCCAGCTAGCCCTGAAGCCTCCCGTGTGAGATACCGCTTGGCCCCGGTACCACTCAGCCATCGGCACGGTCGCCACACCTTGGCTTGGGCTTGTTCCGAAATTTGGTAAGTGTGATGAGGGAAGGAGGGAGAAAGAATCCCTACCTTCCGAACTTCGGTTTGAGCAACCGGGGGTCACTACTCCGCCAAGAGCTCGCCCCGAACACACCACACCGCAAGCCCCCCCACCACGGCAAGGTAAACGGACAACGGGGGGGACACTACTTTGGAAACAACCAACTTAAAACCCCCAACAAACACTCGTTGTGGTAGGAACGTGAGACTTCCTGTTAGGTTTCTAACTTAAATTGCTCAAATATGTATATTTTTTTACTATTTTATTGTCTTTTATTTTTATTTGTGCATATAAATGATTACTGGATCAATTTACGCATATTTATTTTAAATGTTTGTTACTCATCAATGTAAACATGCATTATCTTATAGATCACACCCGACACATGAGGAATATGTACAAATGTTATTTATAAAAAACAACAATCAGTTCATTGCATTGAATATTGTCATGTTTTAAGCCTTTTGGATATTATTTTCGTTACAAATGTTTTTCAAAATATTCCAAAAAAATGAAAGGTTTTAAATTGATTTTCTAGGTATAATGAATCCAGTTGAAAATTTCATTAATTCAATCTCAATGTTTTTTTATTGCTATTAGTCGTAAATTTTAACATGTAGCACAGATACATATAATAACTGTTTAGTTCTTGACATAACTGAATTTCATCTCTATATATTGTTGTATATTGTATATATATTGTTGTCAATACCTATTATTGAATTTCATCTCTGTTTAACCATGAAAATTAGTTTGCATTGTGTTCAGATCTTTTAAGTAATTTTAATTGAATTTGTTTTGTAAATATGTACGGAAATAATTTAATTGTGTTAATCTTGACAAAGTGTCTAAATGTATATACTAATAATGTAATGTACTACCAGTTTAATTGTGTTAATGTTTATTTGTAGTGAATCGAATCTTCAATTAGCCGCATGCAAGCTAGAATTTATTAATGATAAAGTATATAATTTCATGTAAAGATGTTAAAGGTAAAATACTTCATTTCTAATGAAAAACCTATTCTCCTTTGGATCGTCTTGTAATTAGAAATTCAATGTATAATGCACATTCAAGAATACTTGTATATAATGTAAAATTTATTTTTGTTTTCCAACTCAAATTTTGAGAAATGAAAGATATTAGTACAACTTAGTATGATCATGTTAACATTCTCATCATTTTAACCTTAGTGTCGTAACTTAGTTACTGGTGAGGGAATAATGTTGGGACAACTCATTAAGTTATCCAACAAGTAAATTGGTAAAGATGTCTCCAAGTTATTTACTGTAAGTCCCGCTAGATGGCTGCACCAGCCAAAATGAAATAACTAGCAGAAGTGGAAGTTATTATCGTTTTTGATCCAATATGAATATAAACTTAATTTAAAATAGTAAATACTAATAATGATTATATCCAAAGTACAAAATGTGTAACATCAGATACAAATGCTGATATTAATGCATTATTTATAATTTTTATAATTTATTTATAATTATGTATTTTTGATTCGTAACCGAATTGGTTACTTGACTGCAAGTGTAACTGTGTGTGTTGTTGATTCGATGAAGCCATGTGGTGCTGAATGGTTTTGCACAAGGAACAATATGTAGAGTAATAAATTCCATGAATAAATAATAATTTTAACAAATCACCTTTTTCTAAGTTAACGCACGCAACCTAAAACAACATCATGGTTATCAAAAGTGGTAACCAATAACATCATAATAAAAATATAGATGATAGGGAGCTTGCACGTGAAACAGCGTTTTCCGGGATTATTCCGTGAAGTTGATGTGCATTGTGGAACAAAACAATATTTATATGTACCACGACTTGCCATATTGAATCACAGAAATCAGAATAACTTGAAGGCTAAAATCGTAAACAAAGGAAATCGCTCCTACTTGAGCGCGCAATATTAAAGAGCTTTTGCCGCGCTCTCTGTAGAATATCGCCAAGCTGCCAAGTGCGTCTTCAACCATCACAGCACTAGAGATAAGGCCGGAGTAGCGTGTGTCACGTGCGTGGTATGAGTCATCACAAGTCGTCCGACTTCTTCGGGTGCACGAGGGACTGGCCCAGTCGACCACTGAGCGATTGAGGCACGGAGCGCGAACACTTCAAATCTTTTAACAACCGCGTTGGTGTATTCTTCGTGAAAATTGTTATTTTTTGTGCTTCCAATGCACTCTTTAACTTTTATGTGTTGTTTTACGTTATTCACATTGATGGAATAGAAAAAATCTGTCTAAACATGTCTCACAAGTGTGTCGTACCTTTATGCAAAGGAAATTACAAAAATGGTCTAAAAGTCCACAAAACGTAACCAAAACGTAACGGTTACCAAAACGTAATTTATATACGTTTTGGTAAATTTCGGCAGCTGTCGGGATCCGAGTACCATATATCAATCAGGCAAATATTTGAATCAGAATCAAAGTTACGCATCCATTGTATGTTGGATCTCTCAATAACTGCAAGATTACATGGAAAAAATAGTATCAATAATTTAAGCATCGACCCTGATAGTTCTTATAATAATATTAATTTTGATTTAGACTATTTTTCACCCAAAATTTCTATCTCAAATGATGATATTATAAAAACTAAAGATGTAACACCTGTACAGATTCATTCAGCAAGATATTGCTGTCACATTTATTTTTAAAAAAATGCGTTTAATGTAAGAATTCCCTTTTGACAGAAGAAAGTTTAAACATTGAAGCAGATAAGTTCTAAGAATTTGGATAGAATCGGTTTGAATTGTTCTTCTGATGTAATACATTTTACAAAATTATATAATCGTACAAAAGTTACCTTCTTGTACCCTGGAAGAAATGTTCCTAAAATCTGCTAAGCAACGTGAAATAATTACAGAAATTACCTTAAGGATACGTTTTATGAAAGAATATTTTTTGGTTACTGACTGAAGCAACACAGAACATTGCTCTGAATACATCTTAAAAACAATACAGTCGACGCTCGATACAACGACCGTTTCCGTCCTACAGAAAACGGTCTTTATAACGAGTGGTCGCTATAAGAGGTAGAACATAGAGTATATTGGGACACAATTGGGGGTTTTCTCACCGGTCGTTATATTAGGATGGTCTAAAAACGTGTGGTCGTTATAACGATCGTCGACTGTATTTTGAAGTTCAACAAATTCCTCATTGAAAAATTACTGTGAAAAGAATGAATGATCATTTAAGTGTTAAACATCCAACTAAAAAAAGAAAGCTTCAAACATTGCAAAAATGAATTTTTATTCTTAAAATTTATCTGGATCATTGAAGTTTCTAAAGTCTTTAAAAATAACAATAATAATAAAATCTGGGATTTATTTTAAATCTATTTTTATAACCTGAAATTAATGGTATTCACAAAACTTCTTTGCTTTCTTTGTATTTGTTTCTCTCATTTGACAATACGTAATCCATTTAAAGTTCTTATTTTTATGGAAATACAGTCGACGCTCGTTATAAAGACCATCCTCATATAACGGCCGGTGAGAAAACCCCCAACTGTATCCCAATATACTCTGTTCTACCTCTTATAGCGACCACTTGTTATAAAGACCGTTTTCTGTAGGACGGAAACGGTCGTTGTATCGAGCGTCGACTGTACTATTTTTAGGAAAAACTAATTTTAATTTAACGCATAACTGAATTTCTCTTGAATTTTCATTTTGCTGAAACAGAAATGAAGTGGATCAAAACATTTATAGCTGATTATATTATATATTTATTGATGTATATATTTAAAATATTAGGCATTTACAAAGTAACAATGCAATGTGATAATCAGAATATCAACATAAATGATGCTACAATTTTTATTTCCATTTAACACTTGGGCAAGATATTTCGAAGTTTTATATGGGCGATTCTCTGTAAACTGGTAATTGGCTGTCCGGACTGAGTATTTTAAAAATAATAAAGTGTAATAAAGTAATTATCGCTCTTAATACAAGTAAAGCATTAATACTTTGTGGCCCAATTGTATTTGGAGTAATAACAATTTAATTTTTTTTTCTAGAAATTATCTAAGCGCCAAAAACACAGTCCCCTGGCTGTCCCAAATCCATAGTCTAACTGTTAAAGATAGTATTTCAAAAAACCTATTAACACTACATAAATTTGGCAATTAATATCTAAAAATAGAACAATGAAGCTATATTTTTCTTGTGAAAAAAGGTGTAATTACGTATTTCTGAAACTTAAAATTGTCATGTAAATTCTAACCGGAGTTTTTTCAAACAGTCCTCTGCAACAAATTCAAAGCTGGAATACGGAAAATCTATAACTTTTACAAATTCTTTTTGGCATGAAGTTTAAAGAAATCAGTGTGAATTTGCCGAAATCGCCGAGAACGGTGTTGAAACGCTACTTTGCTTAGTTTGAGAGCCACATTTGTGATGAAAGTATGTGTGATGGAGAAACCATCACATCTTATTTGAAGCACTGAAAGTGCAGTATAACATCGTTCCTTCTTTCCCCTCAGTCAGTCACAAATCACGTGACTGCAGGCAGAGCACACATGATTAAATAGAGAGCACAAAAAATTATGATTGCATTTTAAAGTAATTATCCCAAGGATTTTTTGTGTGTCGGTATATTGATAATATAACTGGACTGATTATATGAAGTAAAGATTTTCTGCCGTGTGACGAAATTGAAATAAATGTGTTTCTTTTGACCAAATTACTGTCTTTTTTTTAAATCTTTTTCAGCAAAAATAAAGGGGGAAGAACCTGGGCGAATGGTATATATTGTCTGATTTGTGTATCAGTCAGGTCGTATGCTTTTTATTATGGAACACAGTTCTGGGTCTCCATCTCCGGAATCCAATATACCCTTAAAGAACCTTTGGTTATAATTATATTTATAATCTATTTTTTTTCTTCATCACATTTGAATGTGATGGAGAAACCATCACATCTTATTTGAAGCACTGAAAGTGCAGTATAACATCGTTCCTTCTTTCCCCTCAGTCAGTCACAAATCACGTGACTGCAGGCAGAGCACACATGGCAAGGTGTGCCCGGCGTGGCTGGCAACGCTGTGAAGAAGACAACTAATAACCACGTGACTCCTTCCAGCCAATCCTACTTCTCCATGATATTGTTTTGTAATGGCATCAAATGGGCTGCGGGTTTTTTCAACGAGCAATCATGCTCGTTTGGTCACGGATGTTTAATTTTTTAAATAGTCAACGAATAAAAATAAAGGATTAACGGCTGTTTTTTTTTTTTGGTGGTGCAATTAATTAGGATGAAAGGGCGCGGAGTTCGGTCGAGGAGCTTGGGGACGAGGTGTCGTCGAGAGCAGCTGCGGGTCTCAGGGGCACCAACGATGAATTTATAAGTATCTTTGAATTCTTTTGGGGGGTTTACTTAATTTTAAATAATTTTAACACATTAATTATATTTTTGGGAATTATTCATACTATGGCATTATTTTTCCTTTCTAGCTAGAATATCTCTAGCATGCACTAAGTACGTTTGTGTGCGATTTTCGAATTTGTATGTTCCGACATGATAAATATGTGTTCCGAGTTATACTTTGAATTTGTCTCTTGGTTTGGAACTGTAAAGTTTCCTATTCAAAAAATTATGATTGCATTTTAAAGTAATTATCCCAAGGATTTTTTGTGTGTCGGTATATTGATAATATAACTGGACTGATTATATGAAGTAAAGATTTTCTGCCGTGTGACGAAATTGAAATAAATGTGTTTCTTTTGACCAAATTACTGTCTTTTTTTAAAATCTTTTTCAGCAAAAATAAAGGGGGAAGAACCTGGGCGAATGGTATATATTGTCTGATTTGTGTATCAGTCAGGTCGTATGCTTTTTATTATGGAACACAGTTATGGGTCTCCATCTCCGGAATCCAATATACCCTTAAAGAACCTTTGGTTATAATTATATTTATAATCTATTTTTTTTCTTCATCACAGTATGCATCAGGGTCGTTGCGAAAACAGTCCTCTGGGAAGTGATCTTATTAATGTCAATTAATTTAACTATAAAACATATTAGTTATTATGTCCACAATTTGTGCCTAAATTTATAAGTAGTCTCGCGACTAATTATGTTCCAATAGTTTTGGAGATATTACGCAACAAAGAGCAAAAACACAGTCCCCTGCCTAGTTATAAGAGGCGAGGGACTTACCCCCTATCATGATTTATCAGAAAAACACAAACTTCAATTGGCCCTCTTTCAAACCAAAGTAATATATTCATTTTCGGAGCAATAGTATTATAATTATACGAACATTTAAAAAAACCGTGCCCGGACAGATTTCATGTGAAAAATGACGAGTTTACAGAGAATCGCCCATATGCAAAAATGTCTATTCTGTAGTTTACGCGAACAGTGCTAGAATTTTATAATTTAGCATTGAAAAAAACTTTTTTCAGTTTCAAAGGTATCAATGTTTCTGCCATGTTTATTTTGTTTCAAATAAGATTTTTGCTTCAAGTGGTTTCAAATAATATAAAACGAATAACTGAAATCAACTTAAAAAAAAAGATTTCATGCGTTAGAAAGTGCAAAGGTTAAAGAAATAGCACTTTTTTTTTTTTTTTTGAAAGTTCAAAGACATAGTAAAAGCAAGTGAAATTACGATTAAATAATGCCTGTAGTATTTTCATGAATATAAATATTGTATGTGCATTGGAGAATGGTTATTATCGGTAAAAAAAAGAGCAGGAAATTAATTTTAATGCATCCGACGTGATAAAATATAGCAGCGCAAATCTTGTACAGAGCAAACTTGACGATAAGGAATGGACCACTAATGATGACTCATTCTCTCAGCTCCGGCCTTCTCTCTAGTGCGGTGATGCTTCAACGCAGCTAAGTGCGTTTCTCCTCTCCGCTTCTCCTCGTCGGCTAAGGCGCGGCGGAAGTACTGATGACGTTCGTTCCGCAGCCCTGTGACGTCACTTTTTCTTGAACTTTAAAAATTATTTTAACAAAAACTACTTATCGTATCGCAAAAATTTTTTCACCGATGATGTATGTTCACACATGTTACTCTATCACATAAAAATAAAATTGAAAATCGAAAACTACCCTATTGCAATCATTTCTTGTCGGGCAAACGATTTTTTAATTCTGTAGGGTCATTTTCAAAATTTGCTTACATTTGCTGTCCAGAGGTTAAAAAGACGATTTTAAAGCATAACTTATATGGGCGATTCTCTGTAAACTCGTCATTTTTCACACGAAATCTGTCCGGGCATGGTTTTTTGAAATGTTCGTATAATTTTAATACTATTGCTCAGAAAATGAATCTAGTACTTTGGTTTGAAAGAGGGCCAAATTGAATATTGTGTTTTTCTGATAAATCATGATAGGGAGTAAGTCCCCTTCCTAGTATAACGAGACAGGGGACTGTGCCAGGTGACTGTGTTTTTGCTCTTTGTTACGTAATATCTGCAAAACTATTGGAACATAATTAGTTACGAGACTATCTATAAATTCAGGCACAAATCGTGGACATAATAACTAATGTGTTTCATAAATAAACTAATTGACATTAATAAAATTACTTCCCAGAGGACTGTTTTCGCAACGACCCTGTTGCATATTTTCATCACAAATGTGGCTCTCAAACTAAACAAAGTGTCGTTTCAACACCGTTCTCAGCAAATTCACCCTGACTACTTTAAACTTCATGACAAAAAACATTTGCAAGAGTAACAGATTATTTCTATTGGAGCCTCGAACTTGTGGCAGGGGACTATTTGAAAAATCTCCGGACAGAATTTACATGACAATTTAAAGTTTTAGAGAAACGTAAGTAGACCTTTTTTCAGAAAAAAGATATAGTTGCCTTATTCTATTTTTAGATATTAATTGCCAAATTTATGTAGTGTTAATAGGTTTTTTGAAATATTGCCTTGAAGTGTTAAACTATTGGATTGGGACAGCCAGGGGACTGTGTTTTTGGTGGTTAGATAATTTATAGAAAAAAAAATTAAATAGTTACCTCTCCAAATACAATTGGGCTACAAAGTATTATTGCTTTACTTGTATTAAGAGTAATAATTACTTTATTACACTTTATTATTTTTAAAATACTCGGTCCGGACAGCGAATTACCAGTTTACAGAGAATCGCACTAAGAAATGTATTTATGGGCGATTCCATAAGTCCCCTGGGTGTCCCAATCCCATAGTCTAACTCTTAAATATAGTATTTCAAAAAACCTATTAACACTACATAAATTTGGCAATTAATATCTAAAAATAGAGTAATGAAGCTATATTTTTCTTATGAAATAAGGTACAATTACGTATTTCTAAAACTTAAAATTGTCATGCAAATTCTGTCCGGAGTTTTTTCAAACAGTCCCCTGCAACAAATTCAAAGCTGTAATACGAAAAATCTATAACTTTTGCAAATTCTTTTTGGCATGAAGTTTAAAGTAATCAGTGTGAATTTGCCGAAATTGCCGAGAACGGTGTTGAAACGCTACTTTGCTTAGTTTGAGAGCCACATTTGTGATGAAAGTACGCATCAAGGTCGTTGCGAAAACAGTCCTCTGGGAAGTGATTTTATTAATGTCAATTAATTTAATAATAGAACATATTAGTTATTATGTCCACGATTTGTGCCTAAATTTATAGGTAGTCTCGTAATTTATTAAGTTCCAATAGTTTTGCAGATATTACGCAACAAAGAGCAAAAACACAGTCACCTGACACAGTCCCCTGCCTAGTTATACTAGGCGGGGGACTTACCCCCTATCATGATTTATCAGAAAAACACAAGCTTCAATGGGCCCTCTTTCAAACCAAAGTGATAGATTCATTTTCTGAGCAATAGTATTATAATTATACGAACATTTCAAAAAACCGTGCTCGGACAGATTTCGTGTGAAAAATGACTAGTTTACAGAGGATCGCCTTTATATATTTTGTCCGGCAGTTCTTGTTAAGTCCGTTACCCTAAGATTAGTTTAGCTAAAAAAGGTATTTATTGCTGTCAAAAGATGGTAATACGTATTCAGTTAGGGCCATGCTCCACATCAGCGTAAAACGCGACCGAAACTGAAGGCAGAAACCGAAAATCCGGGTACTTTCCATAGGAACACCATTGAATCCATTTTACGCTTCTGCCTAATTTTTCTGCTTTACGTCGATGTGGAGCATGGCCCTTAATTTGACAAACTAGTGACATAACTATTTCGTACCCTTTTGTTTTCATGAGTTGAGAAATATTGCTGTGGCGTTTCGCACAAGATTTCTTCCAGGTACGTATTTTTATTCTTTGTCAAGTCTGTTACCAAAGATTTTAGTATTAATTTTTACTTTTTCTCAACTTTTATCCCGAAATATTGTTTATTATAGAACTCTAAGAAAATGCATATGAGTCAGTTTCAAAATTTGTATACATTTGCTGTCCGGAGGTTAAAAAGACGATTTTGAAGCATAACTTATATTTTAAATTCAATGCGAACAATTATTTTCTGCAAGAAATACCTCGAAAAAAATTCTATCACTCAAAAAATTATTGAAATTTATTTGTTTATTTTTATATCAGTCTTTAAAAATGAGAATCAAGGCAAAAACGCTTGTCCATTTCCAATTTTCGTAAGTTCAACTATTTTTTTATATACTTAATTATATAAAAAAGTAAAAACAACAAATTATTTTTATATATTGACTATTAGTATATGATATTCATAATAAATATTGACAATAGTAATTTTTTTTCATTAAGAAATGTATGAATATATTTTGTCCGGCAGTTCTTGTCAAGTCCGTTACCCTAAGATTATTTTAGCTAAAAAAGGTATTTATTGCAGTCAAAAGATGGTAACACGTATTCAGTTAACTTAACAAACTAGTGACGTAACTATTTCGTACCATTTTGTTTTCCTGAGTCGAGAAGTATTGCTGTGGCGTTTCGCACAAGATTTCTTCCAGGTGCGTATTTTTATTCTTTGTCAAGTCTGTTACCAAAGATTTTAGTATTAATTTTTACTTTTTCTCAACTTTTACCCCGAAATATTGTTTATTATACAACTCTAAGAAAATGCATATTGTTGTTCAATTTTTAAATTCGACATCCTAGCCATAATTTGACATTTTGGTTGAAATGTCAAGTCCGTTACTGGTCAAATCCGTTACCAAATGTCAAGTCCGTTACCATACAGTTTTTGATCAATATTTTAATAATCACAAACATTGTTTTATGCTTAAGGGAAGCAAATAATTTCAAATGAAGTTGGTTCTAGGCGCTATGATATAGTTTAAAAGTGATATTTCATATTGATTTTGTATGGTAACGGACGACAATTTTCCTTGCAACTTAAAGTTTTACAACAGCATTTGAATACTTAATTATGCATCAAAGTGTACAACCAATTACTTTTTCACACACCTAAAATATGTGATAAAACATCTGTTAGTGATTCTAAAAGAAAATAGCAAGTTAAAAAAATTACTTAAAAATTCTGAAATGTAAGCATATGGTGAAAATGACCCATATTGTTGTTCAATTTTTAAATTCGACAACCAAGCCATAATTTGACATTTTGGTTGAAATGTCAAGTCCGTTACCATTCAGTTTCTGATCAATATTTCAATGATCAAAAACATCGTTTTAAGCTTCAGGGACACAAATATTTTTAAATGAAGTTGGTTGGTTGGTTATATGAGGTTTTTTGGCGCAAGAGCCTTAGTAGGCTATGCTGCGCCATACGCTGTTATAAAATTTCAAAAAATTAACAGATGATAAAGCTAAAATTTCCGAAAATACAACCGTAGTAAAACTTAGATAGATTTAAAAACATTTCCAAAACTGGCATTAACATAAAGTTTAAAATTGTCAAACATAATCTGTCTAGTAATTTTAAGTAAAACCATAAATACAAAGATGACACGAACAAGCAGAAAAGGATAAAAACACTAAATTAGATATATAAAACCAATTTCATGGAGGAATGGGAACAAATTAGGATGGATTGTGTCCCCTAACAACTCCGTCATAGATGGATAAAAAGTCTTAAAATATTTTAAACGAGTATGATTAAAATTTGGGCAGTTACATAAAATGTGCAACACTGTCTGATTAACATTACATCTATTGCATGTAGGAATAGGTTCGCGGCAAAGAAGGTGTTTGTGGGTGAATCTTGTATGGCTGATGCGAAGACGGGTTATTATTACTTGTTGTTTTCTCTTATAGTTTAGGGATTTGAAACCTTTGATCGAAGGTTGGATGGAGTGCAGCTTATTCCGTGTTTCTCCATCCCAGTCACGCTGCCAATTGATGTTAAGATAATCTTTAATGCATTTTTTTATATCGTCAAAGGGAACAAGGTCTTCGCTATGGACACTTGCAGCCTTAGCAGCTGTATCTGCTGCATCATTGCCAGCAATGCCTACATGACTAGGCATCCAACAGAAAAGAAGTTTAAAATTATTTTGTTTTAGGCTATGATATGACTGAAAAGATTGAACAACAAAAGGATGACTAGTATTGCTGCAGTTTGAAAGAGCATCCAAAGAACTTTTCGAATCTGTGTAAATTATCCACTTTTTGTGATTTGATTGGGCTATTGTTTGGAGAGAGGTGGCTATGGCTTTGATTTCAGAAGTGAAGACTGAGCAAGAAGTATTTAGTTGTTGTGAAATAGTATTACCGTCTATTACTGCCGCGAAGCCAACGTGATCATTTGATTTAGACCCGTCGGTAAAAATTTCTTTATATGAGGAATATTTTTGTTTTACATCGGAATAGATTTGTTGGTATACCGAGTCTGCAGTAGTGTCTTTTTGAAAGTTACAGAAATCATAAATATGCGAAATGTTACTTTTGTTCCAAGGTTCAATAAGTTCTGCTTTATCGGGTAAATCAAAATCAGAAAGCTGCAGGTTGCAGATCGCCTGTCGCATTCGAATCCCAAATGTTGGGGTTACCGAAGGACGGCGCATAAATAAGTCAATATATGATGGATAAAAGAGATGTAGATGCAAAGGGTGGTTTTGGTTTGGCTTAATTTTAAAATAAAAATCTAGAGAAAGCTTTAGACGTCTATAGTGCAGAGAAGGTTCTTGTGCTAGAATATGTAGGCTTTTAATAGGCGAGGTTCGGAACGCCCCTGTGCAGATGCGCAGTGCCTGATTATGTATTGGAGCCAGGATCTTTAGATAACTTTTAGCTGCGGAGCTATAGACTTGACAACCGTAATCAATTTTTGAGCGTATCAGAGCCCTGTAAATTCTTAGCATGGACTCTGTATCCGCACCCCAGGAAGTGTTAGCTAAGACTTTGAGAATATTCAGTTTCAATGAGCATTTTTTTCTTAACTCTTGTATGTGTGGCAAAAATTTAAGTTTATTGTCGAGAATGATTCCAAGAAATTTTCCCTGAGTTTTTACAGATATTGGTTGGTTGTTAATAAGAAGTTCCGGGTCAGGATAGAGACCTCTTTTACGGCAGAAATGTATGCAGAAAGTTTTTTGGGGGGAGAAGGAGAAACCATTATCCTCCGTCCATTGAGAGACCTTATTGATAGCAATTTGAAGCTGTCTTTCAACGATACTCATGTTCGATGACGAAAAAGATATTTGGAAATCATCAACGAACATAGTACCTTTGACAGCGGGAGGCAATTGTTCGTGTAAGTTGTTGATGGCTATAATGAAAAGAGTAACGCTCAACACACTTCCTTGAGGTACACCTTCTTCTTGGATGAAGGTATCCGACAAGACAGATTTGACACGTACGCGAAAAGATCGATGTTTAAGAAAATTGGAGATAAAGATTGGTAGGTTACCTCGCAACCCATACTCGTGCAGAGTTTTGAGGATCCCATATCTCCAGGTACGGTCATATGCCTTTTCAATGTCGAAGAATACGCTCACAAGATGTTTTCGTTTAAGAAATGCTTCTCTAATCGATGTTTCGAGAAGCAGCAAGTTGTCAATTGTGCTCCTGCCACGCCTGAAACCACTTTGATAAGACGATATTAAGTGATTGGACTCTAGAATGAAAATTAGTCTGGCGTTGACCATTCGCTCCATCAATTTACAGAGGCAACTTGTTAGAGCTATAGGTCTATAGCTTTCGGGTTGATTGGGTGGTTTGCTCGGTTTCAGTAATGGTATGATTGTTGCTTGAGTCCAGGTTGTAGGAAAATTTTGTTCATTCCAAATTCTATTAAAAAGATATAGTATATTAGCTAAAGAGGTTTTACTTAAATTTTTCAACATGCTATTATGTATTTCGTCCGGTCCAGGTGAAGTATTGCGAGTTTTTTCTAAAGCTGTAACAAGCTCTTTAAAAGTAAAATTATGATTATATGGATTTAAAATATTTGAGTTAAAATTAAGGATTTTACGTTCCTTAAGGGATTTTAAAGCTAAAAATTTTGAGCTATAATTGACTGCACTGGAGACTTCTGCCAAATGAGTCCCCAAGCAGTCGGCCACCTCTTTGAGGTCAGATATCGTTTGACCATTTTTCTCAAGAATGGGGGCACAAGGTGTTTGATAATTACCAACGATTTTTTTAATTTTGCCCCAAACGGTCTTGGATGGGGTGGACGTCGTGATTGTGCTGACATATGTTTGCCACGAGTCCCGCTGGCTTTTTCGCCGAATCCTCCGAGCTTCAGCACGAGCTCTTTTCAGTGCCACTAGATTTTGCGTGGACGGATAGCGACGAAATGTGCTCCATGCTTTCTTTTGTCTTTTATAAGCTGCCTGACAATCAGAATTCCACCAAGGTTTAGGAAATTTAATCCTCCCCTTAGTGGTTCTTGGTATAGCAGCGTTCGCTGCATTCAAAATAGTGTCGGTTACTCGTCTTACCGCTTCATCGATGTCAGTATCATTCACAACTTCGAATGTTATTTCTGCCAGCTGGGTAAATGTTGCCCAATCGGCTCGATCAAGGCGGAAACGGGATTGCTGCTGCTGCTGTTGATAGCTGCAGCGTCCAGTAAATGTTATCTTGATCGGAAAGTGGCCACTGGTGTAGAGTCCACCTTCAACATGGAAATCCCACAGTGGCAGAACAGAAGGTGAGCATACTGCAAGATCGATGGCATGGTATGTCTGCGTCGGAAGATGGAAATAAGTATTTTCACCATTGTTCAGTAAGCATAGATCATTGTCACTTATAGAATCTTCTATTATCAATCCTCTACTGTTGGTGTCTGGACTCCCCCAGAGAGGATTGTGGCCATTGAAATCCCCCAAGATGACAAATGGGGGAGGGAGTTGATCTATCAATGTCTGCAATTCCACGCTTCTCAAATCGTAAGAAGGTGGAATATACATAGAGCAAACTGTGATCAGCGAGTGAAGGTGAACACGCGCAGCTACTGCCTGGAGGGACGTGTTGATATTGAGTTGGCTAGATGCATAATCATTAGAGATTAGCATCGCCACTCCACCACAACGACGGTCTCCTGTCAAGCAGTCCTTGCGGTATATTTCAAAACCTTTCAATCTCGGTCGATCAGCAGGTGACAAGAACGTTTCTTGCAGACAGAAAATGGCCGGTTGGTGATTTTCGACAAGATCTTTGACGTCGGTGACATTATGCGAGTAACTCTGACAGTTCCAAGATAGAATACTCAGGGCCATAAAGAGGAAGAAAAGGAAAAACGGCCAAAGGAGAGAAGGGCAGCTCATTTTGCTTGGACGTCCGTCCATCCTTCATCTTCGGATGGCGGAAGCTCTTCAAATTCAACATCGTCAACTTTCTTTTGAGGGGAGACAACTTCCTCATAACGTAATTTACTTAATTTTTCTTGCTTGCTGTGACGCAAGAAGTCCTCTTTCTTAAAATGAAAAAGTTTAGGGGGCCTCTGTTTAGTGGTCACCCCGATTTTGGCACGTGACTGTATCATTTTTTTTTTTTTTCGATTAGAATTTTTACAATTTTTAGTGTTTTGTAGAATGATATTCACTGAATCTGCAGATTTTTCTAGTGTTTCTTTGTTTTCAGAAGGTTTTTTCGGGGATGATTTTGCGCTATTTGATTGTTTGTTTGGATGTTTAAACTGGTTATTTTGTTTACCATTTGTTTGGGTTTCTGCATCTGTTTGTGTGCTGGAAGTTTTGAAAACTTTTCTAACTGCAGCAGCATAAGACAATCCGGCTGATGGAGTGCGGGAATCAACTATTTTTCTTGCTTCAGGATATGATATGTTTTGTGTTGTTTTTATTACCTGGATCTCTTTCTCAAGTAGCCATTTAGCGCATTTTCTCGAATAAGAGGGGTGATCTTCCTTGCAGTTGACACATTTATACTGTTTTGTGCATCCATTACTCTCGTGGCCGGGTTCTGAACATCTGGCACAGGTGTCAGTACCTCGGCATGCAAACTTAGAATGACCAAATCGCTGGCATTTAAAGCACCGGAGCGGATTTGGTATATACGGTCGAACTGCGCAAGAGAGATAGCCAGCTTTGACACGATGAGGGAGGACAGGAGTATTAAAAGTCAGAATGACGTGCTTGGTGTTTACCATCTCGCCATTTCGTTTGATGGTTATTCTTTTCACTCCCCTCACATGCTGGTCCTGCATCTCCTCTAAGATTTCCTTTTCAGAAGTAAAGAAAAGATCTGGCTCTGAGATTATGCCTCGGGAAAGATTTAAAGTATTATGTTCGGTGACAGTAACAAGATAAGAGCCTATTTGTTTTATAGACATAACAGATTTTATTTGTTTTTTATCCTTAATTTGAAGTAGTAGTTCGCCACTGTAACTTTTTAACAGATTCGTATTCTCCAATTTGATGTACAGGGTGGCGCAAAAAGATGGGAACTTTTGAAAAAAGAAAAAACAAGGAATAATTTTTTTTTAATTTATTCAGGATGCCTAATGTACACTACAACATTGGAAATTTAAGAAACATTCAAGTTTTGAAGATGATATCGCGAAGATGATGTCCGTCTTGCCGGATGCATTCAGCAAGTCGATTTTGAAAATTCTGCATTATCTGGTGCAAAGTGTCGAGTGGTATTGCTGCGATCTCTTCTGTAATCCTTGTTTTGAGTGCAGGTAGGGTTTTGGGACGTGTATTGTAGACTACACTCTTCAAGTAACCCCATAAATAAAAATCGCACACTGATAAGTCGGGGGAACGAGGTGGCCAAACAATGTCAGCGTTCCTGGAAATGACGTGGTTACCAAACAGGCGCCTTTTTTCTTTTTACCACTGAACCAGTTTGCTCAAAATGGTCAACCCACGTTCGAATTGCATGTTTCGTTGGAATGCGAGCGCGAGGAGGAAGGTTGAAATGCCGCCTAAACTCGCGTAAAGCCTGAACCAAACTGTCACCATTTTTATAATAAGCGCGCACGGCTACACACGTTCTTGTACGTTCCACTGATCCATGGCCACTAAATCTCCAATGCTACTGTACAACTTGCCACCTTCCTCCCGTTTCTCCGCCCCTCACAGTGCTGCCAACATCAAATCCAAAAGTTCCCATCTTTTTGCGCCACCCTGTATTAATAATTTGTTAATGATAAATGGGGATACTGCAGATAAATTTAGAGCTGGGTCGGTGCGTTTAATTAAGAAAAATTTGGCATTGCTTGACGTGACGTTCTGACGCTCCCCACTAGGGGGAGAAGAGTTTTTGTTGTTTGAATCCATGAACGGACCGGAGAACTGGGAGAAAAGTGGGGTCGAGCCCCTGCGTAGCCCCCCTACACAGGGGTAAGGCTGCATACGACAGGGTTCGCCAGCTAGCCCTGAAGCCTCCCGTATGAGATACCGCTTGGCCCCGGTACCACTCAGCCATCGGCACGGTCGCCACACCTTGGCTTGGGCTTGTTCCGAAATTTGGTAAGTGTGATGAGGGAAGGAGGGAGAAAATCCCTTCCCGCCAAACTTCAGTTTGAGCAACTGGGGGGTCACTACTCCGCCCAAGAGCTCGCCCCGAACACACCACACCGCAAGCCCCCCCACCACGACAAGGTAAACGGACAACGGGGGGGGGGGGCAAATGAAGTTGGTTCTAGGCGCTATGATATAGGGTAAAAGTGAGATTTCATATCGATTTTGTATGTTAACGGACGACAATTCGTCTTGCAACTTAAAGTTTTACAACAGCATTTGAATACTTAATTATGCACCAAAGTGTACAACCAATTACTTTTTCACACACCTAAAATATGTGACAAAACATCTATTAGTGATTCTAAAAGAAAATAGCAAGTTAAAAAAATTACTTAAAAATTCTGAAGTGTGAGCATACGAGTATATGGTGAAAATGACCCGCTAATCAAAATCGTCTGCAAAATGTGCGAACCAGCCTCTGTATTTTTCGAACCTATCGTGAACAGACCGCAACGGTTTCTTGAAATGTTAAAAGATGTCGACTGAAGAGGTTGCTGGCTCCTCTGGATTGGAAGAAGAATCTATGTACATTAAAAAATCAAAGGCAAGATTAAAAGGCGCAGTCCATTATTACCAAGATATGTTGAAGGAAAATGGTGTAATTGCTTCAACGCCTTCGGACGAAATATCGCACGATTCTATGATATTGGCGGAAGAACTTTATAATGGTACGTTGGAACTCTTGAGCGAAAAAAAAAGTTGTTGAAGAGGATTTGATTCACGTTCACGAGAAATTTCAAGACTTGCAGTTCGATGTGTCCCAAAGTAATTATTCTTGGGACGAATTCGAACCAAAACCGGAAAAAAATAAAAGTGAAACGATTTCCATCGCCTACAAAGTGAAATTCGTGAACATTGCTAAAGCACATCCCACATGGTCTTTGGTGACATTGCAAAAGAAAGGGTGTAGCCGCTTGAAGAATAAAGAATATCTTTCACAATGGGAGAATGATATTAAACGTGGTGGAACAATATTTGGCAAATTTGAAGCGATAGATTCGTGGACGTACAACCGTTTTGTAGAAGCAAGAGAGCAATATCAGCAAGTAACAACAAGAAATTTACAAGAATGGGCTTTGGCTGCTGCTGGACAATTCACTGATTCCGATTTCAAAGCATCTGATCGATGGATCACGGCATTTAAACAGAAACACAGAATTTCTCAACGAAAAATCACAAAACTAGTTTCGAAAAAAGAGGCGGAATCAATGGAGGAAATCTTGGCCTCTGCGGAAACCTTTCGTCGACAGACGTGCCGATTGATACCTCAATACCTTGAAGATTTTGTTGTAAATACTGACTAAACAGGTAAATACAAATTTTCTGCATACCAAACGTTTTTACCGATACAAAATGTATAAATTCGAAATGAATTACATAAAGTTTACTAAATTCATAAATGAATAATATGAAAATTCCGTGCGCGAGCGTGTCGTGTGTTTTCGAGTAGGTGTGTGTTTATCTCCGCGTTGTGTAAGCGTGCATACAGGCGTGTGTAAGATTTTTCAACACTGAAAACATTTTTTTTTTTTTTTTTTCAGGATGCCAATATCAATCTGTTCTCAACAGGACACTTACACAAAAAGGGAGTAAAACAGTTTTCGTCATAAAGTCGGATTTAAATAAGGTGACCCATTTATATACTGCCCAATATTCTATAGCATTACCTAGAAAATTGCTCCCGCATCTCTTCGTGTGTCTGCAAGAGTCGAGAGGCCAATTTGGACCTCGACTTCAACAATTAGTAGATGGCTATGCCACTGCATATACGAACGTTACAATAACATCATCAAAGTCTGGAAAATTAACTACAGTCTTATATACGAATTTTCTCCCGAAATGTTTAAAACCATACGTCGAAGACAATAAATTTTTACTCCTCGTTGATTCTTGGGGTGGTCAGACAAATCCACAGATATATGATGAAATTTTTCAAGATGGAAAAAATATGCCAACTTGATTAGTAAAAGTAATCCCTCCAAAATGCACTCCCGTGGTGCAAACTTTTGATGTTTACTTCTACCGACAAGTTAAAAATTCCATAAAGTGCTTGCAAATTTGCAGCGAGTTGTTAGAGCAGAATCGTGAAATAAATTCCCGGAAAGATTGTATAAAAATTCATTTAATTATTCATCATCAATTATCGTCCCCAATATTCCGAGACATGATTCGATACGCCTGGTTTGCCTCAAAATTACCAGTTTCTCGAAATATTTTCATGAAAGTTAATCAGGTATGTTTCTTTAAGGATGAATTGGAAACTCCTTGCTGTTGTAAAAAATCTGCTTTTATTTGTTGCGCAAAATGTCGTAAAAATTATTGCTTTGTTCTTACGATAGGTACCACTGCGGTTTTTGTATATAATTATTATGTGAAAAAGTTGAATTTACTCTCATTAATATCCGAGTGTTATAATTATTGTAAAGATTATTTGCACCATTTAAAAATTATCGCTTTGTTTGTTTCTTCGTTAATTACCGCTGCTGTTTTTGTGTATAATTAATGTATGAAAAAAAAAATTAATTTATCCTCATTAATATCAAAATGTTATGGGCGATTCTCTGTAAACTGGTAATTGGCTGTTCGGACTGAGTATTTTAAAAATAATAAAGTGTAATAAAGTAATTATCGCTCTTAATACAAGTAAAACATTAGTACTTTCTAACCCAATTGTATTTGGAGCGATAACAATTTATTTTTTTTTTTCTAGAAATTATCCAAGCGCCAAAAACACAGTCCCCTGGCTGTCCCAATCCCATAGTCTAACTATTAAAGATAGTATTTCAAAAAACCTATTAACACAACATAAATTTGGCAATTAATATCCAAAAAAAGAATAATGAAGAAATATTTTTCTTATGAAATAAGGTATAATTACGTATTTCTAAAACTTAAAATTGTCATGTAAATTCTGTCCGGAGTTTTTTCAAACAGCCCCCTGACACAAATTCAAAGCTGTAATACGAAAAATCCATAACTTTTTCAAATTCTTTTTGGCATGAAGTTTAAAGTAATCAGTGTGAATTTGCCGAAATCGCCGAGAACGGTGTTGAAACGCTACTTTGCTTAGTTTGAGAGCCACATTTGTGATGAAAGTATGCATCAGGGTCGTTGCGAAAACAGTCCTCTGGGAAGTGATTTTATTAATGTCAATTAGTTTAATTATGAAACATATTAGTTATTATGTCCACGATTTGTGCCTAAATTTATAGGTAGTCTCGTAACTAATTATGTTCCAATAGTTTTGCAGATATTACGCAACAAAGAGCAAAAACACAGTCACCTGGTACAGTCCCCTGCCTAGTTATACTAGGCGGGGGACTTACCCCTATCATGATTTATCAGAAAAACACAAGCTTCAATGGGCCCTCTTTCAAACCAAAGTGATAGATTCATTTTCTGAGCAATAGTATTATAATTATACGAACATTTCAAAAAACCGTGCTCGGACAGATTTCGTGTGAAAAATGACTAGTTTACAGAGGATCGCCCATATGTCATCAGAGACGAAGTCGAACATAGCTTCACGACGCTGCCTAAAATCTCAACTCCACCCTCTCTTTAAGAAAAGCCTACCTCCTTTGAAAACCCAACTTAAGCTTACAGACAAAAGCAGCGCTTCATAAAAAGGGGGAAAAATCTTTCGTGAAAATGTTATTTATTACTTTATTTTAGCTATTATTCATTTTAATCACATGGGCAAACGTTGAAAAACTCGGAAATCATTTGAACTTAATGCGATTGATGGAAATAAATGTAGTTTAAACGGTACTAAATTAATAAATTCCGTTGTAGAGGATTATATTTTGATTTTTTTTTTCTAAAATAAAACGTTTATTTGACCAGCAGCACCCCTTTTTCTCCAAACAGTGATTATGTGCTTTGGTTTGAAAATTTCGAACTTACTTTCGTCGGAAAAAATAACACTTTTTCAGAAATCCATTGTTTTAATTTTATACTTTTTAGCTAACTCGAGTCGTTTTCTTCTGTTGATTTTTGAAATAAATGGTTTCTTCCTTGGCCGTCTTCCTTTTATACCTGCACTATGCAAAATATTTCTTACAACCTGAGGTGTTTACAACCTTTCGTGATATTGATTCAATATTAGCGGCTAACATCTTTGCACTTCCTGTTGGATTTTTTAGAGCTTCTTTGACCGCTTGGAGTCTTTCTCTTACACTCAGCTTGTTTAGTCTCCCTGGTCTTTCTTTGTTATTAACAACACCAGTCTCTCTCTTTTTTTTTAATAATGAGATGAACTGCACACAACGACAAATTCAACATTCTTGTAATTTTAAGGAATGTTTTTCCACTGTTATACAGATAAACTATTTGTTCTCTTTTCGCATTTGGAATCTCTATTGTTTTCAGAGAGAAGCCAAGAAAATTTCATATAAACGATTTTGAACAAAATGTCATCAATGAAAACAAGCTGCTTTTATGTGCCCTTGACGCATATGAGAGTAAAATTGAAAGTCTAGGGACATCACGTCGTAATTTGCATGTTTCGCTTTTTGTTCTAATACTTTTTTTGCAGTTCGAATTACGTTGTTTTGATTTTAAAAATACTGTATTTATTTTATGCTCATTTTATGGTTACGCATTGAATTATTTAAATAAATACTATGATCTATAAATTAATTTTGAGATTTATTTAATTTTATTACCTTGAAAAGTACAAATTTCACATTGTTCTAATACTTTTTTTGCCAACTGTATAAGATAATTCGGTTTATGCCTTTGATATTGATTTTCTAAATAGTTTCTTGCAATGTTGCATCAGAAGAAGAGAGAAATTTTAGATAAAGCTCAAGATAAGCTCCTAAGTGAATTATGAACAAATTGCCTGCTTTGTATAAAAAATTGGCTGCCTTGAAGAAAGTCAAAGCAGCCAGTTATATAAGCAGCCGGTAAAAATTCTTGCGAGTTCACATCAACACTGTTATTGAGAGTGTTTTTAACTGCTAAAACTACTGATTGTCTACAAGTAGATATTTGAAAATATTTTAATTCTTTAACATTTAATGGCTTGGTTTATGTTGGATAAAAATAAGTGCAAATAAAGCTGGTATGCGCTATAAGGTATTTAAAGTAAACATCATTGTTCTCACAAGAAAAATTAAATTAGAGAGAAAATCTCACCTTCTGTTGAAACTAGAGAGATTTTCCTAAGTTGAGTGAGATTTTTTGTAAAAAAACCTTAATTCCACAAAAGAATTTGTTGTACGAGATTTATTTAATAGTATGATTCTCGCTCTCTATCGGGAACCCTGGTTTACATGTTTGTGAATAAGCAACAGTTACTAGTAAATGGAGGATACAGAATACAAATGAACCAAGTCCATTTTTGTCATTTTCAAGCTAATAGTGAAATAGCATGCACTAACTATGTAAAATTTCAGTACAATAATGCACTAAGTACTAGTTCAGATAATATCCAATATATTTATGATTAAAAATACGTTAACGGGTAGGTCACTGTAAAGAAACGGAACTTTAAAGCTCTGTAGCACAAAGAAGCCTTTTATAGTCTTGGTTTACTTGTATTCTGAACCCTCCAAATGTGTGAAAGGCAAAATGTTTACAATTTATTTACTTTTTGGCGCTCAAGTAAGTTTAACTAATGCTGTCCAAGTTCTTGATAAAGCAACTAAGCATAAGTAAATATTGTTGCAAAACCAATGCTTTGCATTCTACTACTGAACTTTTTTTGGTCCTAGTGATTAGTCTTCAGTACGAAATCATTTTACCAGAAATAAATATGATCTGGAATATTGCTAAAAACGAGGTTTGACTGGTTTGCTATTTGTTTAGTTAAACTGAAAAATGTTCTCTCAATGTTTGATTTTTGTGTCAAATTGTTCAAGAATGCTGAATTATTCATTTTATGGGCGATTCTCTGTAAACTGGTAATTGGCTGTCCGGACTGAGTATTTTAAAAATAATAAAGTGCAATAAAGTAATTATTGCTCTTAATACAAGTAAAGCATTAATACTTTGTGGCCCAATTGTATTTGGAGTAATAACAATTTAATTTTTTTTTCTAGAAATTATTTAAGCGCCAAAAACACAGTCCCCTGGCTGTCCCAAACCCATAGTCTAACTGTTCAAGATAGTATTTCAAAAAACCTATTAACCCTACATAAATTTGGCAATTAATGTCTAAAAATAGAATAATGAAGCTATATTTTTCTAATGAAATAAATTATAATTACGTATTTCTAAAACTTAAAATTGTCATGTAAATTCTGTCCGGAGTTTTTTCAAACAGTCCCCTGCAACAAATTCAAAGCGGTAATACTAAAAATCTATAACTTTTACAAATTCTTTTTGGCATGAAGTTTAAAGTAATCAGTGTGAATTTGCCGAAATTGCCGAGAACGGTGTTGAAACGCTACTTTGCTTAGTTTGAGAGCCACATTTGTGATGAAAGTATGCATCAGGGTCATTGCAAAAACAGTCCTCTGGGAAGTGATTTTATTAATGTCAATTAATTTAATTATAAAACATATCAGTTATTATGTGCACGCTTTGTGCCTAAATTTATAGGTAGTCTCGTTACTAATTATGTCCCAATAGTTTTGCAGATATTACGCAACAAAGAGCAAAAACACAGTCACCTGGCACAGTCCCCTGCCTCGTTATACTAGGCGGGGGACTTACCCCCTATCATGATTTATCAGAAAAATACAAACTTCAATTGGCCCTCTTTCAAACCAAAGTAATAGATTCATTTTCTGAGCAATAGTATTATAATTATACGAACATTTCA
This sequence comes from Uloborus plumipes, assembly GCA_038373865.1. Classification (NCBI taxonomy): domain Eukaryota; kingdom Metazoa; phylum Arthropoda; class Arachnida; order Araneae; family Uloboridae; genus Uloborus; species Uloborus plumipes. Next base: position 25,058 of record JAXGGA010009292.1, read on the forward strand.
AAAAACCGTGCCCGGACAAATTTCGTGTGAAAAATGACGAGTTTACAGAGAATCACCCTTATAATACTTTTAGTTTTTAATTTGCATCTTGTATACTTTTAGCTTCTTGTACAATGAAGTTTCCGGACAAAACACGGGCAGATTTGGCGGACCACTTTGGTCGTGTCCTAGCTGGCGCAACAGACTGGGAGGGTCAAAGGCCCTCCAAAAAAGCTCCTGACAGTTCAGACGGTTCTGAACTGTCGCTCTACACAGAAGAGTGATTGGATCCTCACTTTTTTTCCCATTTTGTTGCACTTTTCCCATATGTTGAATTAATATAAATAAATATTTTTAAAAATTTTTTTGCTCTTTTAAGTTGTCTTGGGTTTTCAGACACTTTCCACATGTTTTAGCAGGGTATTTATTCTCCATGAAATGAATTTCAGTGCAGATTAGTTCTTTAAATTTAACATTTTTAATAACTTACTCACAAATGGCTGAAGAAAAATACTTGCTTGCCCTTGCACCCCCTGACTTTTCATTTATTTACTTTTTCTAGTTTATTAAAATGACCTGTTTTTATAACAATAGTTCTTTGATTAATTTTTACGGTTCGTTTTTTTTTTTTTTCCTTAAGCTCGTGTGTACCGCAGTTCGTAAATTTCTGCTTTGGGGGGAAAAAAACGAACTATTAGTTTGAAAGAGTAATAGACTTTTAAAACTACGAATGTTTCCATGTGTTGAAAGATTCATCGTTACTATTTGAAAATTCATTACCTTAGTTTGTCTAAGTAAACAAATACCAGGAATCAATCAGTTCTTTATTGCGGGAAGAGTAGTATTCTTACGCAGATCGATGTTCATAGTTTCATGTTTAGCGCCAATGTCGAAATATGTCCAAATATCTAGTTATATACGATCAAGATCTATGTAGAACGGTGTTCGAAAAGGGAAACTTTTTCATGCAGAAAATCGACATAGGAAAAAAATCTAGATCTATATTCGAAACTTATATAGAACTACGTTTGAAAAGAGAATTTTTTTACATAGATTTTTTTTTTCGACATCGGAAAACAAACTAGATCTATATTCAGGACCTATATGGGTGATTCTACGATCAATGCGTTTTTTGTGTCCCCAAAGAAAAAATAATCTGTTTAATTTCACACTCATTATATCACTAGTAGCCGCTATTTTTATGATTGTAGTGGTAAGGGCCAGACGAAATTTCAATTTTTGGGGGGTTTATCGATACCAGGGAAAAATGCGTTGCCAGGGGAGTGACACTATTGGCGGAATTCTGGTTTGATTTACAATTATTTCACTTATTTTTCGGTGTAAAATGATAGTATGGACTCATTTCTATAAGACTGTAATCAAAAAAAAATTTCACGTTGTAATAAAATGAAAAAAATTAATCCTGAAAACACGATATGTTGCATACAAGTCGCACCGCAGATCCCAAATAAAAATACTTCCCGCATTATTTACGTTCATTCAAATTGCTTTCACAGGGGCAATTAGGATTAAAAATGAAATTATGCTTATATCACAGTTTTAATGTATATTTACCCTTTTTTTGAACAAAAATGCCAGGGGAGTGACGCCAGAGAAGTGACAAAATCACACATTACCTATAAAAACAGCATCACGCGTTCTTCTTACCAGAACTTCCAGTAAACCGTGATGTCTGCACACAATAAGCATTACATTTTACATACGCATACTTATGTAACGATGAAATATCAAAAGTTATACTTACCAGGGAAAATACTACAGCGACTGGCGCAGTAAGCTTTGAGGCACTTTCAACAAGAACCGATGCAATAATATTCGAATTTTTTTAAAACCTCTTAGCTTGCTTTTAACTTTACTCAGTATTACACTGGTTATTCGCAATCAACATCATTCTTATGCATTTTTTATACTAAATTTCAGTCTCTGAAGTTCGCCAGGTGGAGGTGACACTATTGATATGGCCCGTTGAAAAGTGTTTTTTTTTTAAATAAGAATAAATATTTTTTCAATGTTTACTGATGAAATTGGTTTCTCTGTTAATGTAAGTGTATGATTATAGCAAAAAACATTATGCCACGTTAGCAAAAATTGAGCGTCGAACATGTTTGTATAAAAACTAGTATTTGAACATGCCAGGGGAGTATACATTTATGACTATTTTCGGCTGTAAATGCTAAAATAAAATAATTGCAGTGAATTAATTGGGTGGTCCATATAAAGGATAATAGTCTGTAATGCTTCAGCATGCAAAAACATTATTAAAATCAGTTTTACATGAAGTTTTTCCATTGGCCGTCTGAATTCAAATAGCGTAGAATGACCCATATAGAACCATATGTCAGTTGGTTGGTTGGTTTCTTGAGGTTTACTGGCACAAGAGCCTTCATAGGCTATGCTGCGCCCAACCATGATAAGCCAAAAAGCATATAAAAATTTAAAATCATTTTTAAAACAGACATATAAATGACGTTTAAAATCTAAACTGATGAAGAAGACAAAAAGACATATTTTTAAGTAAATTCAGAAATAAATAACTAAAACAAGGACAGAATACACAAGACAAAAATAAAACCACTATATAAGAGACATAAAACCAATTTCATGTAAAAAGGGGAACAAATTAGGATGAGGTATATCACCAAGTAATTCAGTCAAAGATGGATAAAAGTTATTAAAATGTTTAAAACGAGTTTGCCCCCCCCCCCGTTGTCCGTTTACCTTGTCGTGGTGGGGGGGCTTGCGGTGTGGTGTGTTTGGGGCGAGCTCTTGGGTGGAGTAGTGACCCCCCAGTTGCTCAAACCGAAGTTCGGCGGGAAGGGATTTTTCTCCCTCCTTCCCTCATCACACTTACCAAATTTCGGAACAAAAAACCCAAGCCAAGGTGTGGCGACCGTGCCAATGGCTGCATGGTACCGGGGACAAGCGGTGCCGCGAACGGGAGACTTCAGGGCTAGCTGGCGACCCTGTCGTATTGAGCCTTACCTCTGTGTAGAGGGGCTACACAGGGGCTAGACCCCACCTTTTCCCCTCAGTTCTCCGGTCCAAAGTGGACTTAATAAATAAAAAAAACCCTTCTCCCCCTTGTGGGGAGCGTCAGAATGAAATGTCGAGCGCAGCGAAATTTTTTTTGATAAAACGTAATGAATCTGATCTATCTAAAGTATCCCCTTTCGTCATTAACAAAGCACTAATTCATCACATAGGCGAATTTCAATCTGTAAAGAAATTACGCACTGGTGAACTTTTAGTAGAAATCAAAAATCAAAAACAAATAAAATCAATACTCGCAATAAAACAACTAGGCTCATTTTTAGTAACTGTTACCCCACATTCCACCCTTAATTTAACACGCGGTGTCATTTCTGAACCTGATCTTCTACATACATCTGAAGAAGAGATTTTGGAGGAAATGGAGGATCAACACGTGACAGGAGTGAAGAGGATCACCATCAAGCGTAATGGTGAAATGGTGAAAACTAAACACGTCATTTTGACATTTAGTTCGCCTGTCCTCCCTGCACGTGTTAAAGCTGGCTACCTCTCTTGTCCAGTTCGACCCTACGTTCCAAATCCGCTGCGTTGTTTCAAATGCCAGCGGTTTGGACATTCAAAGATTTCGTGCCGTGGTACTGACACATGTGCCAGATGTGCAGAGCCCGGCCACGATAGCAATGAATGCACAAAGAACTACAAATGTGTGAATTGCAAGGGAGATCATCCTTCATACTCCAAAAAATGTTCAAAATGGCTGTTAGAGAAAGAAATTCAAGTTATTAAAACAACTCAAAAAATTTCCTATCCTGATGCCAGGAAAATAGTAGACTCTAGAACTCCAACTTCAGGACTTTCTTATGCTGCTGCAGTCAAGAAAGTCTTGAAATCCACAAGCACGCAAACAGAAGCTGGAACTCAAACCAATAATAACCACCCTAACACACATAAACAACAAAATAAACAATCCAATAGTACAAATTCTTCACCGAAAAAGCAAAATGAAAAGAAACAACAAAAAGTACAAAAAGAACCAATAAAACCTAATGTGTCTATAAATCAAAATGTTGAAAATTCTGAGAAACCTGTAGAAAAAATAAAAGTAATACAAGCGCGCGCTAAAGTCGGGATTTCCTCTAAGCAGAGGCCCCCAAATTACCATCATTTTAAAAAAGAGTACTTCTTGCTTCCGAGCAAGAAAGTCAAGCTAACTAAATCTTCTCCTCCTCTTCCATCTGATGACGAAGTTGAGGATGTTGAGTTCGAGGAAACTCCTCCATCCGACGATGAAGGGTGGACGGAGCCTTCCTCTTGAGGTGCTCTTCTTTGTTTTGGCCGTTTTTCTGTCCCTTTCTTCATGGCCCTGAATATTCTTTCTTGGAATTGTCAGAGTTACTCTCATAATGTCACGGACGTCAAAGATCTTGTCGAGTATCACCAACCAGCCATATTCTGTCTGCAAGAAACATTCCTGTCACCTGGTGACAGACCGAGACTAAAAGGTTTTGATATATACCGTGAGGACTGTTTGACAGGTGACCGTCGTTGTGGAGGAGTGGCAATGCTGATCTCTAATGATCATGCAGCTAGCCAACTCAATCTCAACACGTCCCTTCAGGCAGTAGCCGTGCGTGTACACCTCCACTCGTTAGTCACAGTGTGTTCAGTCTATATCCCACCTTCTTATAACTTAAGAAGTGTGGAATTGCAGACATTGATTGATCAACTACGACCCCCATTCATCATCTTGGGGGACTTCAATGGCCACAATCCTCTCTGGGGGAGTCCAGATTCCAACAGTAGAGGATTGATCATAGAAAATATTATTAACGACAATGATCTATGCGTTCTCAACAACGGTGACAACACTTATTTCCATCTTCCAACGCAGACTTACCACGCCATCGATCTTGCAATATGCTCACCTTCTGTACTGCCACGTTGGGATTTTCAGGTTGGAAATGGTCTCTATTCCAGTGGCCATTTTCCTCTGAAGCTAACCTTCACTGGAAGCTGCAGCTATCAGCAGCAACCGGTGCGATTTCGACTTGACCGCGCTGATTGGGCAGCTTTCACTCAATTGGCAGATGTAACACCAGAACTGGTGAATGATATTGACATCGATATGGCGGTAAGCAGAGTAACCGACACTATCCTAGATGCAGCGAATGCAGCTATTCCTAAAACATCCAAGGGTAGGATTAAATTCCCTAAGCCTTGGTGGAATTCAGATTGTCAGGAATCACATAAGAACCAGAAGAAAGCATGGAACACTTTTCGTCGTTATCCGATCACAGAAAATCTTGTGGCACTAAAACGAGCTCGTGCTGAAGCTCGTAGGATACGACGAAAAAGCCAGAGAGACTCCTGGAAAGATTATGTCAGCACAATTATCACGTCTACCCCATCCAAGACCGTGTGGGCTAAAATCAAAAAAACCACTGGGAACTATAAAACATCTTGTGCTCCAATCTTTGTTAAAAATGGTCAAACCATCTCAAATAAAAAAGAAGTGGCCGACTGCTTGGGGACTCATTTGGCAGAAGTCTCCAGGGCAGATAGTTATTGTTCAAAATTTCTCGCTCTGAAATCTCTTAAGGAGCAAAAAACAATTAATTTTCACTCAAATTGCATTGAATCATATAACTCAAATTTTACCATTACAGAACTAAAATCTGCTTTGCAAAAAACAAAACACACTTCTCCAGGTCCAGATGAAATACACAATAGCATGTTAAAAAATTTAAACGACTCCTCGTTAAAAAATATACTTCACCTTTTCAATAGAATTTGGACTGAACACAAATTCCCAACATTGTGGAGTCGAGCAATAATAATCCCTTTATTCAAGCCCAATAAACCGTCTGATCAACCTGAGAGCTATAGACCTATAGCTCTCACTAGTTGCCTCTGTAAGCTAATGGAACGGATGGTTAACGCCAGATTGATGTACATTCTGGAGTCAAACCATCTGCTATCCTCAAATCAAAGTGGATTCAGGCGCGGCAGATGTACCATCGATAACCTACTGCTTCTTGAAACTTCTGTAAGAGAAGCATTTTTAAAAAGAAAACACCTAGTGAGCGTATTTTTCGACATGGAGAAGGCTTATGACCGTGCTTGGAGATATGGGATCCTCAAAACCCTACACGAGTATGGGTTGCGAGGTAACTTACCCACATTTATCTCTAATTTTCTCCAACATAGATCATTTCGTGTACGTGTCAAGTCTGTCCTGTCGGATACCTTTACCCAAGAAGAAGGTGTACCCCAGGGAAGTGTGCTAAGTGTTACACTTTTCTTAATAGCCATCAATAGCCTAATTGAACAATTACCTCCTTCTGTTAAAAGTACCATGTTCGTAGATGATTTCCAAATTTCTTTTTCTTCATCGAACATGAGTATCGTTGAAAGACAGCTACAGATCTCAATTAATAAAGTCACACATTGGGCGGAAGAGAATGGGTTTTCCTTTTCTGCCCAAAAAACTTTCTGCATACAATTCTGCCGTAGAAAGGGTTTTCATTCGGACCCAAATCTACGGATTAATAATTAACCAATCCTTGTTAAAGACCAGGGTAAATTCCTAGGTCTAACTCTTGACAATAGACTTAAATTTAGACCTCATATACAAGAGTTAAAAAAGAAATGCAACTTAAAATTAAATATCCTTAGAGTCTTGGAAAATACTTCCTGGGGTGCCGATACAGAGTCCCTGTTAAGAATCTACAGGGCTCTAGTGCGGTCAAAAATGGACTATGGGTGCCAAATTTATGGCTCCGCAGCCAAAAGTGCTCTCAAAGTCCTGGATTCAATTCATAATCAGGCCTTGCGCATCTCTACAGGTGCTTTCCGAGCTTCACCTATCAATAGCTTACTTATTTTGTCTCACGAACCATCATTACACAATAGACGACTTAAACTTTCACTCAATTTTTACTATAAGATTAAACCTAATTTTAATCATCCATTGCATTTACATATTTTTCTTCCCTCAAACACAGATTTGTTCCTGCGCCGTCCATCGGTCACCCCAACATTTGGGATTCGCATGCGACAGGCGCTTGCTGAGCTTCAAATACTAGATTTTAATGTATATAGTACAATAGAACTTATCGAACCGTGGAGTGAAGTTAATATTTCTTTACTCCATGATTTTGATACATTTCAAAAGAACACTACTACAGATACAGTTTATCAGCAAATATATCATGAAACTAAAGACAAATACCCTCTACATAAGGAAATTTTTACCGATGGGTCAAAATCAACGGATCATGTCGGTTTCTCTGCAATAGTTGATGGTCTATGTATTTCACAAAAATTAAATAAATCTTGCTCCGTTTTCACTGCAGAAATAAAAGCCATAACTAAATCTCTACAAACAATAGCCCAATCATACCACAAGAAATGGGTGATATACACGGACTCAATGAGTTCAGTGGAAGCTATCACTCATTGCAACAACAATAGCCACCCTTTGGTAATCCAATCGTATTTATTATACAATAGACTAAAAGAAAACAATTTTGAAGTTCTCTTTTGCTGGATCCCTGGACATGTCGGCATTGCAGGCAATGAGGCAGCTGATTCAGCAGCCAAGGCTGCAAGTGCCCATGTCGATGATCTTGTTCCTTTTGACGACATAAAAAATACAATCGCTGACTGTCTTAACAACTATTGGCAGCGGGCCTGGAGTGGAGAAACGCAAAATAAATTGAACTCCATCCAGCCTTCGACGAAAGGCTTCAAATCATCAAACATCACCAGAAGAGAGCAAGTTGTAATAGCCCGTCTTCGCATCGGTCACACAAGATTCACACATAAACACCTTTTCTGCCGTGAACCATCTCCTCTATGCAACACATGTAACGTCAATCAGACAGTGTTGCATATCCTCTCTGATTGTCCAAATTTCAATCATATTCGTTTAAAATTCTTTAATCATTTTCATCCATCGTTGAAGGAACTGTTGGGGGACATTCCCAATCCGAAATTGTTCCCGTTCCTTCAGGAGATTGGTTTTCTCTCTCTAATTTAGTATTCGTCTTTTTTCTTGTCTTTGTTTTGTTATCAATGTTTTTATATATTTCAAAATTATTTTGCAAATTTTTCCTTTGGCTGTGTTTCAAAATTCAAAACTTCGTTTATATTCTTTTTTTGGCAAACCATTCGAAATTCTAGAAGTTTTATGTCCTTAGTTTTTCAAAAGATTTCACATATTTTTTTTTTTTCCTTTCTTTAACAAATGTCTGGCGCAGTATAGCCTGTTGAGGCTCTTGTGCCATAAAAACCAATAAAACCAACCAACCTTAAAACGAGTTTGGTTAAAATTTGGGCATTTACACAGGATATGAAACACTGTCTGGTTGATATTGCAGTTAATACATATAGGCGCTGGTTCGCGACAAAGAAGGTGTTTGTGTGTGAACCTGGTATGGCCGATGCGAAGACGGGCTATGACGACTTGTTTCCTTCGCTTAATATCAAAGGATTTGAAACCTTTTGTGAAGGGCTGGATAGAGTGCAATTTGTTTTGCACCTCTCCATCCCAGTCACGCTGCCAATTGATGTTAAGACAATCTTTTATGCATTTTTTTATGTCGTCAAAGGGAACCAGGTCTTCGCCATGGACACTTGCAGCCTTAGCAGCTGTATCTGCTGCTTCATTGCCAGCAATACCAACATGACCAGGTATCCAACAGAAGATAAGTTTAAAATTATTTTGTTTTAGGCTATGGTATAACTGAAAAGATTGAACGACAAAAGGGTGACTAGTATTGCTGCAGTTTGAAAGAGCATCCAGAGAACTTTTCGAATCTGTGTAAATTATCCATTTTTTGTGATTAGATTGGGCTATTGTTTGGAGTGAGGTGGCTATGGCTTTGATTTCAGAAGTAAAGACTGAGCACGAAGTATTCAGTTGTTGTGAAATAGTATTACCGTCAATTACTGCCGCGAAGCCAACGCGATTATTTGATTTAGACCCGTCAGTAAAGATTTCTTTATATGAGGAATATTTTTGTTTTACTTCAGAGTAGATTTGTTGGTATACCAAGTCTGCAGTAGTATCTTTTTGAAAATTACAGAAATCATAAATAAAAGTAATGTTACTTTTGTTCCAAGGTTCAATAAGTTCTGGTTTATCGGGTAAATCAAAATCAGAAAGCTGCAGGTTGCTGATCGCCTATCGCATTCGAATCCCAAATGTTGGGGTGACCGAAGGACGGCGCAGAAATAAGTCAGTATATGATGGATGGAAGATATGTAAATGCAAAGGATGGTTTTGGTTTGGCTTAATTTTAAAATAAAAATCTAGAGAAAGCTTTAGACGTCTATAGTGCAGAGAAGGTTCATGTGCTAAGATATGTAGGCTTTGAATAGGCGAGGTTCTGAATGCCCCTGTGCAGATGCGCAGTGCGAGATTATGTATTGGAGCGAGGATCTTTAAATAACTTTTAGCTGCAGAGCCATAGATTTGACAACCATAATCAATTTTTGAGCGTATCAGAGCCTTGTAAATTCTTAGCATGGACTCTGTATCGGCACCCCAAGAATTGTTTGCTAAGACTTTAAGAATATTCAGTTTCATTGAGCATTTTTTTCTTAACTCTCGTAGGTGTGGTAAAAATTTAAGTTTATTGTCGAGTATGATTCCAAGAAATTTTCCTTCAGTTTTTACAGATATTGGTTGGTTGTTAATAAGAAGGTCCGGATCAGGATGAAGACCTCTTTTACGGCAGAAATGAATGCAGAAAGTTTTTTGGGGGGAAAAGGAAAAACCATTCTCCTCCGCCCATTGAGAGACTTTATTGATAGCTATTTGAAGCTGTCTTTCAATGATACTCATGTTCGATGACGAAAAAGATATTTGGAAATCATCAACGAACATAGTACCTTTGACAGCGGGAGGCAATTGTTCATGTAAGCTGTTGATTGCTATAATGAAAAGAGTAACGCTCAACACACTTCCTTGGGGTACACCTTCTTCTTGGACGAAGGTATCCGACAAGACAGATTTGACTCGTACACGAAAAGATCGATGTTTAAGAAAATTGGAGATAAAGATTGGTAGGTTACCTCGCAACCCATACTCGTGCAGAGTTTTGAGGATCCCATATCTCCAGGTACGGTCATATGCCTTTTCAATGTCGAAGAATACGCTCACGAGATGTTTTCGTTTAAGAAATGTTTCTCTAATTGATGTTTCAAGAAGCAGCAAGTTGTCAATTGTGCTCCTGCCGCGCCTGAATCCACTCTGAAAGGAAGATAGGAGATGATTGGCCTCCAGAATGAAAGTCAGTCTGGCGTTAACCATCCGCTCCATCAATTTACAGAGGCAACTTGTAAGAGCTATAGGCCTATAGCTTTCGGGTTTGTTGGGTGGTTTATTCGGTTTTAATACTGGTATAATTGTTGCTTGAGTCCAGATTATTGGAAAACTATGTTCATTCCAAATTCTATTAAAAAGATGTAGTATATTAGCTAAAGAAGTTTTACTTAAATTTTTCAACATGGTGTTATGTATTTTGTCCGGCCCAGGTGAAGTATTGTGAGTTTTTTCCAAAGCTGTAACAAGTTCTTTAAGGGCGATTCTCTGTAAACTGGTAATTGGCTGTCCGGACTGAGTATTTTAAAAATAATAAAGAGTAATAAAGTAATTATAGCTCTTAACACAAGTAAAGCATTAATACTTTGTGGCCCAATTGTATTTGGAGTGATAACAATTTAATTTTTTTTCTAGAAATTATCTAAGACCCAAAAACACAGTCCCCTGGCTGTCCCAATTCCATTGTCTAACTGTTAAAGATAGTATTTGAAAAAACCTATTAACACTACATAAATTTGGCAATTAATATCTAAAAATAGAATAATGAAGCTATATTTTTCTTATGAAATAAGGTATAATTACGTATTTCTAAAACTTAAAATTGTCATGTAAATTCTGTCCGGAGTTTTTTCAAACAGTCCCCTGCAACAAATTCAAAGCTGTGATAAGAAAAATCTATAACTTTAGCAAATTCTTTTTAGCAAGAAGTTTAAAGTATTCAGTGTGAATTTGCCGAAATCGCCGAGAGCGGTGTTGAAACGCTACTTTGCTTAGTTTGAGAGCTACATTTATGATGAAAGTATGCATCAGGGTCGTTGCGAAAACAGTCCTCTGGGAAGCTATTTTATTAATGTCAATTAATTTAATTATAAAACATATTAATTATTATGTCCACGATTTGTGCCTAAATTTATAGGTAGTCTCGTAACTAATTATGTTCCAATAGTTTTGCAGATAGTGCGTAAAAAAGAGCAAAAACACAGTCACCTGGCACAGTCCCCTGCCTAGTTATACTAGGCGGGGGACTTACCCCCTATCATGATTTATCAGAAAAACACAAACTTCAATTGGCCCTCTTTCAAACCAAAGTAATAGATTCATTTTCTGATTAGTAGTATTATAATTATACGAACATTTCAAAAAACCGTGCCCGGACAGATTTCGTGTGAAAAATGACGAGTTTACAGAGAATCGCCCTTAAAAGTAAAATTTTGATTATATGTATTTAAAATATTTGAGTTAAAATTAAGGATTTTACGTTCCTTAAGGGATTTAAAAGCTAAAAATTTTGAGCTATAATTGACTGCACTGGAGACTTCTGCCAAATGAGTCCACAAGCAGTTGGCCACCTCTTTAAAATCAGATATTGTTTGACCATTTTTCTCAAGTATGGGAGCACAAGAAGTTTGATAATTACCAACGATTTTTTTTTATTTTGCCCCAAACGGTCTTGGATGGGGTGGACGTCGTGATTGTGCTGACATATGTTTGCCACGAGTCCCGCTGGCTTTTTCGCCGAATCCTACGAGCTTCAGCACGAGCTCTTTTCAGTGCCACTAGATTTTGCGTGGACGGATAGCGACGAAATGTGCTCCATGCTTTCTTTTGTCTTTTATAAGCTGCCTGACAATCAGAATTCCACCAAGGTTTAGGAAATTTAATCCTCCCCTTAGTGGTTCTTGGTATAGCAGCGTTCGCTGCATTCAAAATAGTGTCGGTTACTCGTCTTACCGCTTCATCGATGTCAGTATCATTCACAACTTCGAATGTTATTTCTGCCAGCTGGGTAAATGTTGCCCAATCGGCTCGATCAAGGCGGAAACGGGATTGCTGCTGCTGTTGATAGCTGCAGCGTCCAGTAAATGTTATCTTGATCGGAAAGTGACCACTGGTGTAGAGTCCACCTTCAACATGGAAATCCCAAAGTGGCAGAAGAGAAGGTGAGCAAACTGCAAGATCGATGGCATGGTAAGTCTGCGTCGGTAAATGGAAATAAGTATTTTCACCATTGTTCAGTACGCATAGATCATTGTCATTTAAAGAATCTTCTATTATCAATCCTCTGCTGTTGGTGTCTGGACTACCCCAGAGAGGATTGTGGCCATTGAAATCCCCCAAGATGACAAATGGAGGAGGGAGTTGATCTATCAATGTCTGCAATTCCACGCTTCTCAAGTCATAAGAAGGTGGGATGTACATAGAACATACTGTGACCAGCGAGTGAAGGTGAACACGCGCAGCTACTGCCTGGAGGGACGTGTTGATATTGAGCTGGCTAGATGCATAATCATTAGAGATTAGCATCGCCACTCCACCACAACGACGGTCTCCTGTCAAGCAGTCCTTGCGGTATATTTCAAAACCTTTCAATCTCGGTTGATCAGCAGGTGACAAGAACGTTTCTTGCAGACAGAAAATGGCCGGTTGGTGATATTCGACAAGATCTTTGACGTCCGTGATATTACGCGAGTAACTCTGACAATTCCAAGATAAGATGCTCAGGGCCATGGAAAGAAAAAGAAGAGAAAACGACCAAAAAAATGAAGAGCAGCTCATGAGGCATGGGCGTCCGTCCATCCTTCATCTTCGGATGGCGGAAGTTCTTCAAATTCAACATCAACTTCATCATCTGGGGAAGCAACCTTCACATGAGAAGTTTTAGTTAGTTTTGAATACTTGTTAGAGAGCAAAAAGTCCTCTTTTTTGAAATTAAAAAATCTTGGAGGCCTCTGTTTAGAGGTAACTCCAATTTTAGCACGCGCTTGTATCATTTTCTTTTTTTTCTCAGTACATTTCTTAGTATTTTGTGTATTTGATATATTTGAAAAAAGTGAATCAGTAGATCTTGTATTTACCATTTGTGTCTCTTTGTTTTCATTTAGTTTTTTTGGAGAAGATTTTGCGCTATTAGGTTGTTTATTTTGATGATTGATTTTGCTAGTTTGTTTAACATTGGTAGTTTCTGCATCTGTTTGTGTGCTAGAAGTTTTGAATACCTTCCTAACTGCAGCAGCAAAAGATAGTCCTGTGGTTGGAGTGCGAGAGTCAATAATTTTTCTTGCCTCTGGGTATGATATGTTTTGAGTAGTTTTTATTACCTGAATTTCTTTCTCGAGGATCCATTTAGCGCATTTTCTAGAGTAAGAAGGATGATCTCCCTTGCAGTTGGTACATTTGAATTCCTTTGCACATTCATTGCTATCGTGGCCCGGCTCAGCACATCTGGCGCAAGTAGCTGTACCGCGGCATGATAGCTTGGAATGGCCAAAACGTTGGCATTTAAAGCAACGAAGAGGATTCGGAATGTACGGCCGAACTGGACAAGAGAGATAACCAGCTTTGACTCGTGAAGGGAGGACAGGGGTATTAAACGTTAGAATCACATGTTTAGTGGGTTGTATTTTCCCATTACGTTTAATAGTAATTCTTTTCGCTCCACTTACGCGCTGGTCTTTCATTTCCTCTAGGATCTCTTTTTCCTGGGTGTAAAGTAGGTCAGGCTCTGGGATAATACCTCTAGAAAAATTCAAAGAAGTATGTTCCGTAACGGTTACGAGATAGGAACCTATTTGTCTGATGTTCATTAGTGGTTTTATTTGTTTTTGTTCTTTGATTTCCAGTAGAAGTTCACCGCTGCGTATTTTTTTCACTGATTTGAATTCACCTATTTGATGTATTAAAGATTTGTTGATAATAAATGGAGAAACTTTGGTAAAATTTAAAGTAGGGTCGGAGCGTTTTATGACAAAAAATTTAGCAGCATTCGACGTGACATTCTGTCGCTCCCCACTAGGGGGAGAAAGTTTTTTTTTTTTTTGTTTGTATCCATAAGCGGACCGGAGAACTGGGGGGAAAAAGTGGGGTCGAGCCCCTGCGTAGCCCCCTACACTGGGGTAAGGCTGCATACGACAGGGTTCGCCAGCTAGCCCTGAAGCCTCCCGTATGAGATACCGCTTGGCCCCGGTACCACTCAGCCATCGGCACGGTCGCCACACCTTGGCTTGGGCTTGTTCCGAAATTTGGTAAGTGTGATGAGGGAAGGAGGGAGAAAAAATCCCTACCCACCGAACTTCGGTTTGAGCAACTGGGGGTCACTACTCCGCCAAGAGCTCGCCCCGAACACACCACACCGCAAGCCCCCCCACCACGACAAGGTAAACGGACAACGGGGGGGAACCATATGTCAGAAATGTTACGTTTTCCGGAAGATCGACATCGGAAATCAATCTAGTTCTATATATTTTTTTGCACATTTTTCTACGTCGATCGGTATGATGTGCTACCTGGGAGCACTTAGATAATTTCTAGAAAAAGGAATTAAATTGTTATCGCTCCAAATACAATTGGGCCACAGAGTATTAATGCTTTACTTGTATTAAAAGCGATAATTACTTTATTACACTTTATTATTTTTAAAATACTCGGTCCGGACAGCAAATTACCAGTTTACAGAGAATCGCCCGTAAAATAGATCGTTATAGGAAGAAAGTTTGCAAGGACTTACAAAGTGCGTTAGTAAAAGATGAAACAGTGTTGCAGGCACTATACTTTGATGAAAGAAAAGACCGAACTTTAGTAATTTGTGAAAGATGGTGACGTTTCACATAGAAAATTTGAAGTGGAAGAACATATTGTGTTGTTACAAGAACCAGGAAACAATTTTCTCGGTCATATGTCCCCCAAAAATGGTACAGCGCATGAAGTGCTGTCAAGCATATTAGATTATTTGAAGATAAGTCAAGTAACAACCATGGATTTAATTGCAATAGGATCAGATGGAACAGCAGTTAATACGGGTGTAAAAGGTGGTGTTATGCGATTATTTGAGCTGCATTTAAGAAGACCGTTGCAGTGGCTAATATGTCAATTGCACGCCAATGAGCTACCTTTGCGCTATCTGTTACGGCATCTAGATGGGAACACTACAGGCCCTTTTACGTATTGTGGGGATATAGGGAAACTTCTTGGCACATGTGAGCAACTGCCAATAGTCACCTTCAAAAAAATTACGTATTTCCAATGCAGAACTTGAAAAAATGGCTGAAACGGGTGAGGTAATTGAAAGTAAGTTGTGGAATTTACCATGTCACACACGAGCGGTAGAAAGAGCAGTTAGGTTAGTGACAGAATCATCATCATCTGTTTGTGGAGCAGCTAGTCGTGATGGCTTTATTCGTACTACGTTAGCATCCAGAAAATTAATGCCAAACTTCGAAAACAAAGCAAAGTATAAGGTATAAAATTTATATGTTACAAATAAATAAATAAATACATAACCACCCAAATACTGGCAGTTTTGAGGAAAAGCAACTTCACGGTTGTGTTGCCGTGTGCCGCCGATGGAACCAAATTCCCCCCGATGTTGATATTTAAGAGGAAGACTCTTTCAAAGGAGAACTTTTCGAAAGGCTTTGAAATAAGAGCGAATGAGAAAGGTGGATGGATTCCGAATTGATGATATCGCACCCTTGCTACAAAAGTGCCGCAACTCAAAAATTGTCATTTTTGAGTTATGACCGTCATTAGACGTAGTTTACATGTCTCTACCAATTTTCAAAAGAGCCAGAAGTTGCATTGACAAATCAGCCGCCAAAGGGCAGTTATGGTGTTTTGTTGTTATTAAGATGCATAGGACCCCTTCCACTGAAATGCCACATGTTGAGTTGTCGTCCAGCCGTCGTAGAGTAACGTGTGTAACTAACGATCATAGTTTGAGATGTATCGATCTTCATATTGACAAATTCAAAAATACTAAAATGTGCCTAGTCAGCCCGGGAAGGGTTTTTTGCAATGCCTGGAAAACGTAGTTTTTTGAGTTGTGGCACTTTTGTAGCAAAGGCGCGATATGGTGGCTACAAAGTGTCTGGCGTCGGAAAGCTGGGGCTTTTTTTCGTCCTTCAGCTCTACTTATCCTAGATTCCCTGAGAGCTCATTTGAGAGACGATGTGAAGAGCGCAATGAAAGTGGTTTCGGCGAAACCAGCTATTATTCCTGGTAGTCTGACGAAGAAGTTGCAAACTTTGGACCTCTGGGTGAATCGTTCTTTCAAGAACAAAGTCCGGGGACATTGGGAGCGATGGATTTCTTCGGAAGACCACCAGTGCACTGCAGGGGGTAACATGAAAAAGGCGTCATATGCCGAAATCTCCAAATGGATGAACTCTGCATGGAACGATGTGACGCCATCAACTATAAAAAAATTGCTTTCGCAAGGCAGGACTAATCAAAGATCCAACACGTAGTGACTCAGAGTACTCTGATCGAAATGACGCGGAACAGTCGTTTGTGTCGGAAGACATGTTAATGCTTTTCAACTCCGAATCTGATGCATCTAGATTTGATGGTTTTATGTAAAATAAATGATAAAATGTGATATATCTGTCTTATTTAAATATTTTTTAGCTGTAAGAAGTAAAGGTAGGTTCATATATTTGTATTGTTCACTATTTCGCAATTTATATCTTAACCCATTCACGGACCCAAGCGAAAAAAAAAGTTCCGCCGCAAAGCGACCGCACCGTGCATCACTCACCGACTCCATTTCGCTACAATATAATAACGCTTTCCTCCTCATGTTGCTACGGGGTTTTTAATGTTCTTGCAGTCGAACCTGAACTTGAAAGTTGTACTCGCAATTCAGTATCTGTAATTCATTTTTATTTTACATTATTTATTTAATCCATTACCTCACAATTATTTTATTTTTGTTTATTTTTAATTATTTACTTATTTTTTCATTCAATATTTATCATTCTACTAATTTATTTATTATTCTAAACATAACTGTGTTAGTATTCATCGCTTTCACGAAATAAAATGAAGCATATTCTCTTTTCATATCTCAATAAGCAATTACATGCAAAAAATAGCAGAACAAGGGAATCCTAACAATACGAAGAACTTTCATTTATTGATTCATTTTATTAAAATGTAGTTATTTTTTCTAGAGAAGGGAACACAATTTCGTTGCTTGAGCATGGGATTTTTCTTTTAAAACTAGGGGTATCACAAAGGACAAAAACTAAACTATTTCGACACCTACTGAACGTACTGTCAATGAAGTCCTCCTAAACTGCTTATCCCAAAGGTACACCCCAAAGAAAGGGGTGGCACCGCATTTCCACGAGAACACCTGCATGCTTGCAGTCCGAACCAAATCGGACCGTGGTATTTGAACAAAAGTGCCGCTAAAATACTTTCCATGTGGTTATTTTACAATGAGACAATTCAAATTGATTTGGGTAGTAACTCATGCTCTTTTACAGAACATTTGACGTGCTTTAGTACAAGATCATAAAAAAATCTTAGCTGTGTGAATGACTTTTTAAAAGGGTAGATGGAATTGTTCGGTGACTTTTGATACATTGTGAACGAAAAGACCAATAACACAAAGAGAAAGGGCTATATCAATCCTCTGAAAAACCGCTCTCCGCTGGGTCCCTGTTGAAACTGAAAAAACTACTTTCTGACGTCACGAGGTTAAAGACGATTCCAGCTACTGTTTGGAAGGAATTCGAAATTTCAATCGAAAAAACATTTCTCCCAAATCCTTTTGATACCAGCCGAAAAGTTTGGGTGTTTCCAGATCCACCCCATTATTTAAAACTACTTAGAAATCACTTTTTGGACCAAGGCTTCATACAAGAAAACGGAACTGTTATTAACTCAACTGTAGTGGAAAACATGCTAAAAAAAGATCGAGGTGAGATGAAACTTTGTCACAAAATGAAGCACAGTTATCTGACAGTAAAAGGAAATGATAGACAGCGAGTTGGGCCAGCAAAAACTTTGTACTCCGATACTACAGCAGAAGCAATTGACTTGCTAACTGGTAACAAGAATGCTGCTGAGTTTTATGAACTTGGTAAACACATTCTTCGACGGAATGAACAGCAGTTTGTCACATCCACCCAGCTATAAACCTTTACAAGCAGCCTACGGAAGCGATAAGTATTCATTAAAACAAAATGAAATTCTGGATAAAATGAAAAGTACAACATTCTCATTTAGAGTAATTGGAAGAAAATATTTGTTACCATTCCAAAAAGCAATTATATATTCATAACTTAATTAATTGGACTCTCTGAATATTTGAAGCAGCATGATTTCAAATATATTTTGAGGTCTCGATTGACCCAAGATGCTTTAGAGAGTTTATTTAGCCAGATAAGAGGAGTAGGTAGTTTTTACGGTCACCGTACTCCAACTGAGTTCAAAAGTCGCCTAAAAAATATTTTGCTAGCAAACAAACTCCCTGCTTTATCTGCAAAATCCAACACTCAAGAACAAGAATCAGTTCCTTGCTATTTAACAGCAAATATCTTAAAAGATGCCTTTGTCAAAGAAGATATTGATATAATAACTACAGAAGAGGAGGATGAAACAGTATGTGAAAAAAATTATGCTAATGGAATTCCAATGGCTTGGTAAATTGATGAAGATAGAGCTTCAACTGCTCTCTTTCAGAGCATGAAGCCCTAAAATATATATCTGGATATATAGCTTTCGAAGTGAAAGATCAAGATTCTTCTCTTGGATGTTTGTCAAAAGAAGATGGAGAAGTAAGTTCTGTATGGATTGATACGATTTCGAAAAGAGGTTTAAGAAAACCAACTGAGAAATGGTTACAAATTATTGAAGAGTTTGAAAGTATTTCAAATTCATGGAAAAGATAGCATCTTCAAAGGAAAAGGAGTGACAAGCCAACTGTTCGATATTTTTAACAGAAAAGTACCCAGATGTCAGCAAAGATGCTGTCAAAAAATATTCACGAGTTCGGACATTTATCCGGATAAGATATTTAAACGAGTCTATTGCTCAGGCAAAACGAAGCCAGAATAAGAAGCAAAATAAATGGATCAAGTCAAGTGCAACCCCACAGTGCAACCAGAATCAAATGCAAAGTGCTACAAATTAAATTATCTATTTGTTGAAGAATTTCCACTTACTAGCCCATAAAATATCAATTAATTAGTTTTTAGTATTACATAAGTAAAAAATAAAAGGCAGCTTTGCTAATCAATATCAACTCATAACTTTGCAGGTAAAGAAAATAATCATGAATTAAACTTTAAAACATTAAGTTAATCAGCACAATTTTCAAACACGCCAGATTCAAAAGCTGCCAGTCCTAAGCCTGGGTAAAGTGTGAAGGGGATTTGTGTAAAAATATTTCTTGCACTTTTTTTAAATATGTTTCATTGACTATAGTTTAATTTGAAAAGAAACACAAAGGAAACAAGACAGTTTTTAGGTTCATCAGTTTGTAACGCACAATGAGATTTGTAAGTTCAAAAAAAAGAAAAAAAAAAACACGAATAGATAAAATTTGAATTATACAATCTTATTGAAATAAAAAATTTGAATTTTCATTACGTTCCAAAAAGAAAAAAAAAAGATTTCTCTTTTAAGCATTTACTCTAAGACTACGAGTAAAACACTGAATGAGGAAAAAGACTTCAACTTCATGACGTCACGAGCAATTCGGATGGGTCCCAGCTTTTTCTCCCGCGTATGACACAGCCCTTCTCTTTCCCTGACAAAGAGATATCTTTAAGTGTTGGTCCATTTATCTTAAATTCTAAAGGAATTTATATCCCACTTTGAGAGTACGGATGTTAGTAGCTCAAGCGTGTGAACTATTTTAAAGATAAGTGTTTACAAATGATCGAAACTTACGACAAATCTCCCATTTCCCTAAAGAATATTTACTTGAATATAACCCACAAAGTGCTGTCTACTTAATCTCAGTTGTATAGCTTAGAGATGACTGAAAGAAACACTATGGGAGGTTTCCCAAGAAAGCTTTTTAAAAACCATCTAAGCAGGTTTCCATTCAAGCAATAGCCAGAAAGTCATTTGCTATGTGTCAACCCTTCCACATGATTTTCTTACAACAAAATATATAGGGGTCATAGCAGGGACAAAAATATATATAGGAGTTTCAAGGAAAAAATATAGGAGTTTCAAAAATATATGTAGAGGAATTTCAAAGAAAATATACAAGATCCGTAGCGAATTATATCGGAATTTTGAGATATAGAATACTAATATGTTCTGCAACACATGTTTAAAATAAAAAGCACCATTCTCAGTAGAATTCTACATTGCATGAAATTATAGTAATGTGAAGAGTAACAGATGTGGGTCATTTTCACCATATGCTTACATTTCAAAATTTTTAAGTAATTTTTTTTAACTTGCTATTTTCTTTTAGAAATACTAACAGATGTTTAGTCACATATTGTAGGTGTGTAAAAAAGTAACTGGTTGTACACTTTGATGAATAATTAAGTATTCAAATGCTGTTGTAAAACTGTAAGTTGCAAGGAAAATTGTCGTCCATTACCATACAAAATCAATATGAAATCTCACTTTTAAACTATATCATAGAGTCTAGAACCAACTTCATTTGAAATTATTTGCGCCCTGAAGCTTAAAACGATGTTTGTGATGATTGAAATATTGATCAAAAACTCTATGGTAACGAATTTGACATTTGGTAACGGATTTGACCAGTAACGGACTTGACATTTCAACCAAAATGTCAAATTATGGCTAGGTTGTCGAATTTAAAAATTGAACTACAATATGCATTTTCTTAGAGTTGTATAATGAACAATATTTAGGGGTAAAAGTTTAGAAAAAGTAAAAATTAGTACTAAAATCTTTGGTAACGGACTTGACAAAGAATAAAAATACGCACCTGGAAAAAATTTTGTGCGAAACGCCACAGCAATACTTCTCGACTCAGGGAAACAAAATGGTATAAAATAGTTACGTCACTAATTTGTTAAGTTAACTGAATACGTGTTACCATCTTTTGACTTCAATAAATACCTTTTTTAGCTAAAATAATCTTAGGGTAACGGACTTGACAAGAACTTCCGGACAAAATATATTCATACATTTCTTATTGAAATAAAATTACTATTGTCAATATTTATCATGAATACCATATACTAATAGCCAATATATAAAAATAATATGTCGCATTTACTTTTTTTTGACCATTAAGTATAGGAAAAAAACAGTTGAACTTGCGAAAATTGGAAATGGACAAGCGTTTTTGCCTTGATTCTCATTTTTAAAGATTTATATAAAAATAAATAAATAAATTTCAATAATTTGTTGAGTGATAGAATTTTTTTGGGGGTATTTCTTGCAGAAAATAATTATTCGCATTGAATTTAAAATATAAGTTATGTTTCAAAATCGTCTTTTTAACCTCCGGACAGCAAATGTAAGCAAATTTTGAAAATGACCCATGTGAGAACATAAGAGTTTCCACACAAACAGAAAATAGTGAACTTTACATTTCTTATTACATTTTCTAAGAAAAGCATTGCATACTTTAACGTACAGAAAATTTATTTTTAATTTCTTTCAAATTTCTCTAGAGGAAAAACTTTAACCTGTAACCGAAATCCAAGATTATACATTTCGTCGGTATCCGACCACACAAAATCTTGTGGCACTTAAACGAGCTCGAGCTGAAGCTCGGAGGATACGACGGAAAAGCCAGCGTGACTCATGGCAATCCTACGTCAGCACTATCACGACGTCTACCCCATCAAAGACCGTATGGGGAAAAATAAAAAAAATCGCTGGAAACTATACAATATCTTGTGCTCCGATTCTAGAGAAAAATGGGCAAATATTATCAGACCTTAAGGAAGTAGCTGACTGCTTGGGGACTCATTTGGCAGAAGTCTCCAGGGCAGGCAATTATAGCTCAAAATTTTTAGCTTTAAAATCCCTTAAGGAACGAAAAACCCTTAATTTTAACTCAAACATTTTAAACTCATACAATCATAATTTTACTTTTAAAGAACTTGTTGCAGCTTTGAAAAAAACTCGCAATACTTCACCTGGACCGGACGAAATTCATAATAGCATGCTGACAAATTTGAGTAAAACCTCCCTAGAAAATATACTACATCTTTTTAATAGAATTTGGACCGAACAACGTTTCCCAACAACCTGGACTCAAGCAACAATCATACCATTACTGAAACCGAGCAAACCACCCAATCAACCCGCAAGCTATAGGCCAATAGCTCTTACAAGTTGCCTGTGTAAATTGATGGAGCGGATGGTTAACGCCAGACTGATTTTCATTCTGGAGTCCAATCATCTGATATCTTCCTTTCAAAGTGGATTCAGGCGCGGCAGAAGCACAATTGACAACTTGCTGCTTCTTGAAACATCAATTAGAGAAGCCTTCCTTAAACGTAAACATCTCGTGAGCGTATTCTTTGACATTGAAAAAGCATATGACCGTACTTGGAGATATGGGATACTCAAAACCCTACATGAGTATGGGTTGCGAGGTAACCTTAAGTTATAGACCAATAGCCTTAACTAGTTGCTTTTGTAAGCTGATGGAGCGGATGGTCAACGCCAGACTAATGTACGTTTTGGAGTCGAATCATTTATTAGCTTCACACCAAAGTGGATTCAGGCGTGGCAGGTGTACCATCGACAACCTTTTACTTTTGGAAACATCGATAAGGGAAGCATTTTTGAGAAGAAAACATCTGGTGAGCGTATTCTTCGATATGGAAAAGGCATATGACCGTACCTGGAGATATGGGATCCTAAAAACCATACATGAGTATGGATTACGAGGCAATCTACCCATCTTCCTCTCCAATTTTCTGAAACATCGATCTTTTCGTGTACGTGTCAAGTCTATTCTGTCGGATACCTTCATTCAAGAAGAAGGGGTACCCCAGGGAAGTGTGCTGAGCGTAACTCTTTTCCTCATAGCAATCAATAGCTTAGTCGAGCAACTGCCCCCAGCTGTCAAAGGTACCATGTTCGTTGATGATTTTCAAATCTCCTTCTCTTCACCGAACATGAGTATCATTAAAAGACAGTTACAAATATCCATTAATAAAATCACACAATGGGCAGAGGAAAACGGTTTTTCTTTCTCGGCTCAAAAAACATTCTGTATTCATTTTTGTCGTAAAAGAGGACTTCATCCAGAACCGAGTCTTTTCATTAATAATCAACCAATATCTGTTAAGGATCAAGGAAAATTTCTTGGCCTCATACTTGATAGCAAACTGAAATTAATTCCTCACATACAAGATCTAAAAAAGAAATGTACGTTGAAATTAAACATTCTCAGGGTCTTGGCTAACACTTCATGGGGTGCCGATACAGAGTCCATGTTAAAAATTTACAGGGCTCTAATACGCTCAAAACTTGATTACGGATGTCAAATTTACGGCTCCGCCGCCAAAAGCTATCTTAAAGCACTGGATCCAGTTCATAATCAGGCCTTGCGCATTTGCACAGGTGCTTTTAGAACCTCTCCTGTTAATAGCCTGCATATATTAGCACACGAACCTTCACTTATCAAGAGAAGACTTAAACTTTCATTGAATTATTATTTCAAAATCAAATCAAATACAAACCATCCGCTTCATTTACATATTTTCTTCTCATCAAATACCGATTTATTTCTGCGTCGTCCTTCGGTCACACCAACATTTGGGGTCCGAATGAGACAGGCACTCACTTACCTGCAGATGTCGGATTATGATACTTACAATATACCAGAAACCATTGAACCGTGGAACGAATTAAACTTTTCTGTTCTTCATGACTTTGTTAAATACCCAAAAGACACCACAGCAAATTCAGTATTTCAACAAATCTATTATGAAGTGAAACAACAATATTCAGGGTATCATGAAATTTTTACCGACGGATCGAAAACCAACGATCACGTCGGCTTCGCAGCAGTAATTAACGGCCATATTATCTCACAACAATTAAATACTTCTTGCTCTGTTTTCACTTCCGAAATAAAAGCCATTTTCACAGCCTTGAAATCAATAGCAGAAACAAACCACAAAAAGTGGATAATATACACCGACTCAAAAAGTTCATTAGATGCGATTACAAACTGCAACAACAATAGTCATCCTTTAGTCATCCAATCTTTTCTCTTGTACCATAGTTTAAAGCGAAATAATTATGAAATTTTTTTATCTTGGATTCCTGGTCATGTAGGAATAGCTGGCAATGAGACAGCCGATGCAGCTGCCAAGTCCGCATGTGCCTATGTTGAAGATCTTGTACCCTTCGAAGACCTTAAAAATTGCATTGCAGACAGCCTAAACAACTCTTGGCAGCGTGAATGGAATGGAGATACGCAGAACAAATTGCGTTCCTTCCAGCCATATACAAAAGGATTTAAATTCTTAAATATTAATCGAAGGGAACAAGTTATAATATCTCGACTTCGCATCGGCCACACCAGATACACTCATAAACACCTTCTTTGCCACGAACCAGCTCCAATATGTAATAACTGTAATGTCATTCAGACAGTGTTGCATATTTTATGCAACTGCCCAAATTTTAAACATATACGTTTTAAATATTTTAATAATTTTTATCCGACTTTGACGGAGTTACTAGGGGACACACCCCACTCCAATTTGTTCCCCTTTCTTCATGAGATTGGTTTTATGTGTCTAATTTAGCAATTTTATCCTCATCCTATTGTTTGGGTCTCGCTTTGTTTTGTCAGATTTATGGTTTTACCTAAAGATTTTAACTTTGTATTGATAACGCTTTTAAATTTTTAAAAACTTTTATTGGTGCTGTACTTTTAAATTTTAAGTTTGCTATCTGTTTGCCACAGCATTGTTTGGCGCAGCATAGCCTACGAAGGCTCTTGTGCCAAAAAACCTGAAGCAACCAACCAACCAACCAACCAAGATTATACAAAGAACAAGTAAAAAAAATTTAAAAACTTCACAGCGGTCATCTTCAAGTTACCATATTATACTATTAAAATTACACAAACTAAATTCATAAGAAGAAAAATGCATTTATTGATACATTAAAAATAAGTTAAAAGTTGCACATGTAACATCATCTATTTTCATCAAAAGGCTAAACAGAAGTTTAGTACATATGTCAAAATTACAGATGTAATAATCATCAGAGTGTCAATGATTTAAATCAATTGATTTAAACTGGTGATTTAAATCATTCTTTAAATCAATTGATTTTTTTAAAATCATTAATTTAAATCACTTTTTATTTTAATCCTTATAAAATTCTCTTGGACAATCTCAATTTCATTATTTTTGCCATTTTCTTTTGGAGCTTTGATTTCCATCTAATAAATCGAAAAGTAACCCTACTCATCCCCGCCTCTAGAGATGGTGGAAGGTTGCAGTCCAAATAATATGTATGCACAAATAGTGCTATTTGTTTTGTCTAGTACTTGAAATAAAGAAAATACATGCAGCTGCAGGGCAGGTGTTGCAAAGAGTGAATTGAGGGGGGAGGGACATGATAGGATGTGTGTGATATACTTTCAGTAAAAGAAAAAAACAAAAAACAGACAGAAGATGGATTTTCTATGCCTTGCATTAGCAACTTGGGGTCAGGTACCTATTTGTAGTAGAACAAAATCCTAAATGACTGCTAAAATTTTGAAAAATGTTCCTAAAATTCCCCTAAAATTTTTAAGAAGTCCAATCTTACCAAAAAAAAAAGCCCCCCCATCATCAAATGGTAATTTCCAATCTCTACACTGACAGTTGTTGAATTTCTTTCCTTTTTTTTCTTTTAAATTTTCATCACAGTTGAAAAAGTCATATTTAATAATAAAATTTTTGCATGTGAATTTTTCATTGTACTTCTCATTTTATTAATATTTCATTGTAATGCTGCTTAATGTCTTGTGGCGGTCAAAAGATTTGAAGTGAAGATATTTTGATAAAGATGATCTGATGACGGCAGCGCGAGCTCATGGAGCGAGCGCAAACGTTCAATAAATAAAATTGAAGATTTGTATAACAGACAAGGTTTTACATTTGTAATCTACGTTAATAAAAGATATATTTTCTCTGTTTTCTCTGTTATAGACCTAATTAAAGCATTTACGCAGATTCCAATCAACCCAGAGGATATTCCTAAAACTGCCATCACAACACCATTTCGCCTCTTCGAGTTCCCGTTCATGGGTTTTGGATTAAAAAATGCAGGGCAGACATTTCAACGATTCATGGACGAAGTTCTCAAAGGTCTGGATTTCTGCTATCCCTATATCGACGACATTCTTGTCTATTCTAAGAATGCGGAAGAACACAAAACGCATCTGCGTCTGATATTTCAACGGCTGGTCGCACATGGCTTATTGATTAACTCTGCAAAAACCGTCTTGGGGCAACATACTGTCACTTTTCTGGGATATGAGGTTTCCGTCAACGGCACTCGGCCACTGCCTGAGCGCATCGCGGACTTGCAAAAGTATCCACTCCCCAAGTCAGCCCGAGAACTTCGCCGTTTTCTGGGAATGATAAATTTCTACAGGCGTTTTCTGCCAAACGCTGCCCGATTTCAGGCGCCACTTCATGAAGCAGTCGCCTCTCTACGCGGATCTCAACCAATTGCATGGAACCCTGATCTGGAAAGGGCATTCGAGGACACGAAAAAGATGCTGTCGGATGCGACACTTCTGTACCATCCCGCACAGGAAGCACCTCTGGGACTATTCACCGATGCATCTAACCATTGTGTCGGAGCAGCAATGATGCAATTCGTGGACGAAGGATGGCAACCTATTGGATTTTTCTCCAAAAAGCTTACCCACATGCAAGCCGAATGGCCAGCATACTACCGCGAGCTGCTGGCTATCTTTAAGGCCGTGCAGCATTTTCGTCATCTTTTGGAAGCTCATCATTGCACGATATATACTGACCACAAACCCATCACGTTCGCCTTTCAGCAGCGACGAGATAAACTTCCACCGGTTCAGTTAAACCAGT
>JAXGGA010009293.1:0-52181 GCA_038373865.1 Uloborus plumipes
TAATAAGAAAGCTACAAAGGTGTATTTCTTGCTTTGAAAATTTATTTTTAACGAGTAAATAAGTAAAAGGTGACGACGTGAATAAAAGTATAAATAAAAAGACTGTTTATAAAGAAGTTACTGTTGCCAATTAATCCAAGGAAAATTATGAAGCCTTAACTTAAAAAAAAAAAATAAACAAAGCAAAAGATCCGCTAATTAACAGAGGTGTGTTCATTGACTGGTAGGACTACCCTTCCCTCGAAAAAAGTGAAATTGCAGGAATCTGTAAATTTCTTTGTTTTGTAAAACTTTTCTGCTCATTCTTCTTGAAAACATTAAGGGCCATGCTCCACATCAGCGTAAAACGCGACCGAAACTGAAGGCAGAAACCGAAAATCCGGGTACTTTCCATAGGAACACCATTGAATCCATTTTACGCTTCTGCCTATTTTTTCTGCTTTACGTCGATGTGGAGCATGGCCCTTAGTTTCTGAATTGAAGCATATTTCCAAGTGTTTGAATCTGAATAAAATTCAGCCAACTAAACTAATTCACAACTCCAGAGCTCAAATACATCACCTTGCGGGCTTTGCAAAATTCCTTCTAGCGGTAAAACAGTGCATTCCACGTGTATGTTTTTGAGAGGCAAAGCAAGTTGGTCTTGGTCAAAACTTGGTCAAGACTTTTAAAAAAACATTTTAAAAGACCGAAGAACAAAAAAAGAAAGAAAAAAAAAAAAAAAACAGGTATACAATCAAATATCACTAATTCATATGATTTGGAAGCAATAAAAACGAAACGGCATGCGTTTGTTTTACCTCTTATAGGGCCGAATTCAAGTGAAACACCATTGCAATCGCTTCGAGGCGATCGCAATTGCAATCGCTACTGGAAGTCGAATTCCAATAGAATAGCATCTCGTAGCGATTGTAACGTTTCACTTGAATCCAAATTTGGGGATTTGCGATTGCATTGGTGAGTTGCGATCGTCCGTGTGTCACTTGAATCCCGGCCAATGACGCAGCGTCCCCTATAATTCGTCGGAGTTGCGAATTGCCCCATTCATGAGAATACTATTAAATCCTTACTGACTTTTACCGTATGCGCAAAAACTTCCGTTTTATTTGACGAAATAGCTTCATAAAAAATGCTCAAGTAAGCTTTTCTTCAAATTGACGAAAATTCGGTTAAATTTGAAGATAAGTTAGCTTGTGATCCAGTCAAAAAGTGAAACATTCATTGTGAATAACGAAATCAGTCGAACAATTGAAAGATCCTCTCAATGGTGAGCGATAAATTTCTGAGAGTGCCTTGAAGAATTCAATTACAACCTGTTGAGTTGGAAACCACACGACTTTTCGCTAGTGCGGTTGCCAAATCAACAAGTTGTAATTGCACTTTTTAACCGTACTGTTTTTTGCTAAACATATTTGTGTTTCTACATAGCCGAATATTTGAATAACGTTGATTCTTGATTAAAGTTACTATAATCGGATGACTACTTCTAAAGACTCAAGCACGTCTAAAATTTTTAAAATAATTGATTTAAAAAAAAAATGAAATCAAGTCAGTTTTTCCTTGCAGAAATTAATTCCACTTTCTTTGTGCGATGTCGGTGTATTTTTCAGTAATTTTTGTTGGATTACTGTATAATAGTTCCTTATGGAGTACATATAGTACTGTAAATATTTTTCATTTTCCCTTCCTGTTCAATAAAAATTGAGCGATAATTTTTCTTTAGTCTTGTTGAAAATGTAGATGTTGTTGCGTTATGTGCTGTATTCTATATATGTTAAATACGTACACGGTGTACAATCACTTAATTTTATGAAATGTAATACTATTTTCATGAACTATTCTTCCTTACTTTCAAAAATCCGAGCAATTTGAAAATCCAAACTACTTGTGGTCCCTATTATTTCGGATTTCTATCATTTTACATTGTTCTACTTTAAAAGCTAACGCGTTTCTCACTTACAACCAGAATCTCGGCTGCCAATCTTTCATTTTTTGGTTATCTTTATTTCTTTGCTTTAATTGGATTGTGAAAGCGTATAAATGTCAAAACCACTTTCACGGGTTGTAAAAAAGAAAGAGAGATAAAAGGTAAAAATCTTAGCGATAAATTAATTCTTTTGAACACCATATATGATTCCCTGCCCGCTTTTCCAACTGCAAGTGCTGCTAAGATGACAGATAGGATCTGTCATGCCTATTATTTTGTGCATATATCTCAAAAAGTCCTATCTTTAGTGATAAGACTACTTATCTGAGGTCGCTCAAAAAGTAGTTTGATATTTACGAGGCAGAGAAATGTGTCAGAAATAAATCTTTCGCTTTTAAAGAAACGGAATAAATATTTAGCTGAGTGTCGTGCTGACGATGCGCCATTTAACCCATTAATGCCTGACTTTTTTTTTTCCAAAGATATTTTGAAAACTGTTTATAAACAGTGTTTAATGGACAGGAAAAATAATAAAAAAAATATTATGTAAAAAATATTTTTTTTATTAAGGAAAGAAAAATCGTCCCTCAAAAGTTACGATAGACCCCAGAGGGTACATACTTGTTTTACTCAAATTTTTTTCTGCCTACGATATAATATTTAAAAAGACATTTTATAAGAAGAAATAAAATCAGCAATTAACATAAACTGGGAAGCGGGGAATAACTTTGAAAACTTAGCTTTTTTTCTTGAGATTGTGAACGATGTCATTTTTGATAAAGATCATATTAAAACTGCTACAGAACACACTTTACAATGGTTATGTGCTGCAATCTGTTGATAACGAATTGAAACAATACCAAGGTACTCATTGAACACTATTATTTGGTTGAAATGTTCATTTTGGGGAAATTCAGACCCTTTTTTGGACCGTCCCTAAAAAGGGACGCTAGGCATTAATGGGTTAAATATCGGGGGAAACCAATGTTATGAATTATTGTACTTGGTTATAGGCGGATCAAGTTTAGAGATTTTGCGTCTCTATAAGGCAGGGGTTACCAAAGTGGTCCACAGAGACCCCCAGGGGTCCCCCGTAGTTTGAAAGGTGTCCATATAAACGAAGGAAAAATTCGTGGGTCCACGAGTTACAAATAGGGGTCCACGAGCCAGGATCATTAGCAAAAAATCTGAGCTACAGCCTGCATCAATTGGTACAATTTGTAACAAATGCAATAAACAAAATTCGTAATAATACTTAACACTGCACATTATTTGCGCAGTTGTATGAAGAAAATGATGAGCACTTCAATAAATTACTTTTTCACTTTTAAGTATACCATGTACACTTCAAAGTACACTGGATGTTAAACAGATCATGCTTGACAAGGTTTTTATTATTATTATTTTAAGAACTTTTTGACACTGATGTCTCAGTGGATTATCAATAGTTTTGATGACTTTGAAAAATCGATATTTTACAGGAAGAGTTGATTGGAATAAGCACTAATGAAGAACTTAAGGAAGAGTTTGGGAAAGGGTATCACTATTTCTGTCTTCAGAAAGACATATCTATAACTTATCTTACCTTTCGAATATCACAAGAAAATTTCGGAAAGCTTTTACATCATCATACCTTGTGCAAACAAATTTCAGTTATATCACAAATATTCTTTAAAAAATAAGAAACAGACTGGCAGTCCCTGATCGGAGAGATTTAAAATGGAAAACTCAGCAAGGGGCCCACAGACCAAAAAAGTTTGGAATCCCTGCTCTAAGGAAACCCTACGAATTAAAACAGCCCCGTTCTTTTTTTATGCACTGCTGTTGAGGCATTTCATTTATGTTTATCGAATTAGGCTTACGCTTTTATTTACATTCTCCTGTCTCAGTTATTTCTCATCGTTTTTTAACAAATTTAGTCATACATTAATACAGCAAAAATTTCTAAGAAAAAGTTGCGCTTTATTAACGTTGATTTTTCAATAGAATAATAGTTTACGCACAAAGCAATTTTAACCGTTTGCATTTAACCATTGTTTCAAAAGCTAAGGGAGGAAAAAGTCCATAGTGCCGTGACTGTAACAACTGTCAGGGAAAAAGTGCGGAGAGTGGGAAATTAGTTTTACTTTGAGCCGCCTCGTCTCGTTACACCGGGTATACTAAAAATTGAAAATCGAATAAATTCTCTCGTGCAGAAAAATAAATTAAGGTTTTTCAACATTTTGTTGTACAAAATTGGAAATAAATGCAGACACGTGTTTCGAGGTCAGACGGGACCCAGTGGTGTACACAGCGGCCCCGCAGCCCCTGCGGCAAGGGGGGGGGGCTCAAGAGGTTTGAGGGCCCACGGTTGAGAAAAATAGCATTATGAGATACATGAGGAAAATATTTATTTTACTTGGGGGGTGGGGTTGCACTTTAAAATCTTGCGCGGGAGTGCTCCTAGGTCTATTTGCACCACTGTCCAATTTTTCAATGCCATAAAGTGTGAGCTCTTGGATGAAAAGTCATCCGAGCAAAGCTCATGATGAATGAACAGCTTCCCTCGGATGACTTTTCATGTTAAAGCTCACACTTCTTTTCATTGAAAAAGGGGTTCTTTGTCACCTCGAAACACGTGTCTGCATTTAGTTGCAATCATGTGCGACAAAACGTTGGAAAACTTAATTTATCGAATCAATCTTTTATTTAGTCGTAACAAAAATAATTTTATCCATTAAACGCATTTAATGGACAATAGTTATTGTAAATTAAGCCGTATAGCGTACAGTTTTAATTGAAAAAAAAACACCCATTACGTAATGAGTCAGATTTTTTAGAGCGACGGAATCGGAAGAAGAATTACCTATTCGATTTACACTTTGTTCAGTTTGAAAAAAATAAGTTACCTTAATTATTTAATTTTGCCCCACATTCCTCTAAGTTTCCTAAATTTTCAACTTAGTTCAGGCCCGTCATTTAGGGGGGGGGACAATTGCCCCCACCCCTGGCTTTGAGAAATCAGTGTATTTACATATAAGTGGGCGTGGTTTTTAATGTTTTCCGATGAAATTGCATTGCGTTTGGACCCTTTGCCCCCCACTGGAAAAACTTGAAATGACGTCCCTGACTAAGTTACCCATCATCTGCATTCTGAAGTTTCAGCGTATACCTTCATACATTTAACTTTCGTACCGCATACCTCCTGTTACTTTCACGACTACTAGAAGCAACAGCACTACAAAACCTTTTTAGCTAAAATACATTTTACCACTTCACTTCCACCTCCATAAGTTTTATTAAATATATATATTTTTACTTCAGCTAATTTAGAAAAGACTCAAGCATGTCGCAAGGTTTCGTGGAGTAGCATTTTTTGAAAAAGTTACGAACGAGACAAGAATTCGAAGGTAGCAAAAAGGAACCACTTCATTCATTTTTAAAATTGTCAGTAGCATGCTTTGAATTTTTCTCCCTTGCTGCATCGCTCTTAGAAAATGCATTTTCTTTTTCGGAGGGTAGTGGGGGGGGGGGATGTCTTGCTGCAACCCGAGCTTAAATTAAATTAGTTTAAAAAGAATATTTCTTTATATATAGTGAGGAATAACCTCTTTCCCGTGTAAGTCTGCTGTAGGAAATATTCATTTTATGATTAACTACGGATAGTTGTTTTAACTTAATAATGTATATTATGCATAGTCGAAATAAATTTGATTTAGCAAAAGAAAATGAAACATTTTGTGCAGAAGGCAGAGGCAGCACACTAAAATTAATAAACTTTTTTTTCAATATGCATAAGCTAAAAATATATTAAGTGTCAAAAGTGATTGTATAGTTCATTCTCATATGTGGCGTTTGTCAAAATCAAAACAATCATTAAAAAAAATACAGGATAAACAAAAATATTTCATAAGTATTGCTTATAGTTAGTCACGCCTTGGGATGGTACGTTTCAGCTTATTCTACTTGCTAGTCAATAGCGTACCTATACTACACTGCAACCTTTCTTGACAAAAACATCGTGACGTCAGCGTGACGTTAGCCTATGAGAAACGAGCTAGATAAAACGTCACAGCCTACTTGGCGAATTAGAGGAGATCGCTGACTGCTTGTGAGCTCTTATTGGCTCCGCCCGTAGTGACGTTCAGTGTCAAGTTAAGTTGCTTTCTAGTAGAGTGTGTCTGGCGCCCCGGGCGAACTTAAGAAATTGCGCCCCCCTCATATTTATTTTGATGGGAGGTCACGGGAGGTCGTTTGTGACCTCTCAAAATAATTCTTTAATTAAAAAAAATGATTATTCGGTAAATTTAAAGACAATGTTGCAACTTCGATGTTCGGTTTAAAAATATTTCTGATGAAGCCTAAGGTTACACTTCATTAAATTTTTCATTTTCCCTCTAGCTCTTATTTTCACTAGTTTTTTTTTCCTTTAATATTTTCCAACTAATATAATTTTTTAAAAATCTTCAACTTATTTTCATTTACTTTTATCTGTCAAAATGCCGCACTCCTGACTGCTGGTCCCGTGGCAAGAGAAACTCCTGCCAACTCCTACGTACGCCACGGATGCTAGTTTAAAACAAATAAGAATGATCAACATTTTAAATTGTTTTTCTTAATCCTCAAACACTGCTATTATATTATCCTTTCTGATGAATTCTAAAATTTGTAACTTTTGCATACATCACAAATACTCTGATTGTAACTTTAATTTTTCGATAAAAAGAGAACAACAAGGAATCCAATTCTTGGAATCCATTGTTCCAAGCCTTAATCTTCAATGTCGCGAGAAAAATCAATATGGCCATCTTAAGTTTAGGTACGTCGTTGTCTACGATAACAATTATCAAGATAAGTAAACATCAATTAACTTTCTACCCACGAGCA
Source organism: Uloborus plumipes (assembly GCA_038373865.1). Taxonomy (NCBI): domain Eukaryota; kingdom Metazoa; phylum Arthropoda; class Arachnida; order Araneae; family Uloboridae; genus Uloborus; species Uloborus plumipes. Next base: position 6,794 of record JAXGGA010009293.1, read on the forward strand.
ATTAGACTCATGCCTGTCAGCAATAAAACAACGATTGAATTTCTGCTCATTGATATGCAAATTTCAGATAACAATATATGTCCTACTTAGATAAAAATAAAAAATCGCTTTGATTAAGAACAGGCTTGAAAACAGACAAATGTATTGAGGGAAATTCTTAGATTTTCAACAAATAGCTTTTTGGTATAATAAATCTGGGTTTTTGAATTCGGAGAACGAAACTAATTAAAGCAAAACAATGCGTTATTGATTGAATGTTGGGCTAACAAAATATGTTTTCCCTGAACGTTGTTGAAAAAATACTTCAGTATTACTAAGCTGTGAAGCGAATTTAATTGACCTTCTTCTTCAACCATTAGCTTCTAAATTGAAATCATAAGTACTGTCTGTCCATAAAAACCGCGCCTAGCACTCGCTAACAGTTCCGCCTAAAAAAGGGTAGATGGGTTGTGGGTGCAATAACTTTCCGAAGTTTTCAATTTCAAACCTACATTTGCTATATCCTTTTGACATATTCAACTACACTATGTACTATTTGAAATTAGCATAGTTCACGTTGTTTGATACGGCTCAAAATGCTTTTTATTACTCTTTCCCTTATTGTTCTCTTACCTGACACCCCTATTTTGGTAAGATGAGAGAAAACCTGCCGCACCTAAGAATAGGGATGCACCGATTAATCGGCAGTGCCGAATAATCGGCCACTTTGCCGATTATCAATTATCGGAAAAATCAGGCAGATTAATCGACTGAAAAATATTTTTCAGATATTATTCTTTGAAGTATACTTTCACTAGGAAACTATGATGAATAATTTTATTAACAGTAATAATAATCCTCACAGTTGACATAAAGTTTTTTTTTAAATTAATTCTCCTACTTTGAATAAATATACATAGACAATGATGCAACATTTTTCATGTGGCGATAGTTTTCTCCGTAGCACAGTGCTTTCAGATAACCTCTAATTTTCAAAGTATAAAAGTAATGAATTAAATTGCTACTAATTACTAAAATACATGAATTTAAAATACTCTTAAATTGGAGTGTTCACCACACACTCCCCATCCCCTCCTTTTTTTATAAATTTTTATTGCCAATTAACCTAACTAACAATGTGTTAATAATATTATTGACACTAATATGAAAATTGGTTCCAAGAAATTTGATAAAACATTGAAATTATTTTGTGAAAACTAGGAAAATGGGAAAAAAAATCTTTTCCCAGAAATAAATTACTTACTATTTCTAAACTTGGAATTGTATAAGAGATAAGAAACAGTGATGGTTAAACTGGTAGTAGAAAAACAATTATCCTTATCATTAATCGGCTCAGTCGATTAATCGGCCGATTATCAACAGCCGATTAATCGATAATAGGTAATCGGCCAATATTCTTATCGGTACATCCCTACCTAAGACCTGCCTTTACCTAAGAAGATCAGACAGTAAATACATGCAGTAGGTGACCTTGGGCAGATCTATAAATGTTTCAATCGCGGGGGAGGGGGGGGGGGGCGGAGTGCATTTTATTACGTATCCTTTACTACACATCTTGATTTACAAATTTTGACCTTATTTGTTTTGGACTTCAATTGCAAAACGCACCCTGAGGAGAGCCGTAAACCTCCCCTCTGCTCAAAGATAGTTTAAAAACGCCTTTTAGGAAAAATATCGAAAATTTACCAGTGGCGAGTCCTTCAAGGAAGGGGCGATCGCCCCTCCCTTGGATCCGTCCCTGAGAAATTCAGAAAGGCAAAATAAGACGGTGAAAATTGTAAAAGCTAGAAACTATGCGAATAAAACGCTCGCAATTTTCATTCTTTGTAAGGATCAAGCTTTATATCTTTTTCTTTCTTTATTCCTCTTTTTTTTTAAATAATCACAGATTGCTTATTGTTCTCACTTTAACATAGTGGATCTCTTTATACTTTTTCTTTATTCATTTATTTTGTCGTTAATAATATATTTTTTCACGCGCGTTGGTTTTTTGAAAGAAATTTCGCGACAAATGAACCCCCCCCCCCAAAAAAAAAGGGACAAAAGAAAGAAAATAGGTAAATACAGGGTGTCCACTCCAATCGTGGCCCAATAGCTAATTTTTAAACCGTTAGAGATAAGCATATAGTTTATTTAGGAAAAAATCTCCAAATTACGAAAGGAATTTTGGGTCTATTCAATGTTTTTCAAAAAATCAAATTTTGAAAGTGTTACGAAATTTAAATTTTCATACAGCCCCCAGTCCTATCAGCCATTAAGCAAAAAAAAACATTAATAAAATCAGTTTTACATGAAGTTTTTCCATTAGCCGTCTGAATTCAAATAGCGTAGAATGACCCATATAACACAAAATTTTTTTTAATGAATGCTGAGTGGGAAATTTATCACCAATTTGGCATGTTCCATGTAATGATAGTTTCTCACAATGTTGCTTTAAAATGCTGAAAACCAACCAAAAAGTAAATTAGGTCGTCAAGAAGAATTCCATTTTATTCAAATTGTATTGGGAATATTTGTTGTCATTTCTATACGTCAATCTTTCTTATGATAGAATAATCTTATAACTTTTAACAACATACGATAGTAAACAAAACCAAAGTTTTCCATGGTCTAAAGTCACAGCTGAAATGAAAATAAAAATCAATTGAAACAATCAATACTCTAGACGAAAAATATTAGTCGGTTCCTACAAAGTCTTTGAAATTTAAAATAATGCTAAAAACGAATAAAAAATATAAAAGTTAAACTGAAATTTGAGTAACGTTACAACTACTTTAATTTGTCAAAAATTATTATTTCTTTTAACTTATAGAAACTAATGAAAACGCACCAGATGTTTCGAAAATTGCTACAACCTTTTTAGCATAGCGTTTCACAAAATTTATAATAAGCTCAGAAATAAAATACAAGCACTTTAAAGTTTCATTTTGTAGTTCATACAAATTGCATATTTTCCATCGCTTTCGTGTTGTTTACAAAGGCAGTGTTCTTATTTCATCAGTTAGTACGCAAGCAAAAGCAGCTAACTTCATTAAAACGATGCAAATTTCTTGAAACTGTTCATTAACGGGTGACAAAATTACCACTGCAATTTCATGCAGCAAATGCGGTGTCATTTTGAATAAACATACGTCAGCAATTATTGCGTTAGTTCTTTATGAATTTTTGTTGACGCGGAGATATTCATGGAATTTAATAATTTTTTTCTTTTTTCTTTTTGGAAACAGACCAATGGCATTTTGCTGACAAATTTACAGCAAACGAAAATATTTAGCAGCTAAATATAATTCCAAGATGTCGTTTTAATATTTTTCCAAGAGTAATTTTTTTGGTCGGGAGATATTACGTGTTGCCAGTTTTTGATTTAGGTAGAAATGATGATTTAGTGCATTTCATTGTTTAGATTCGAAGTGAAATACATAGGTATATGAAGTGATTTTTGCACTTTTTTCTGTAGCTGAAAAATTTATTTTTCTGGAATTCATTAATAAAAAGTGATATCCAGTTTTCAGATGTCACAAGTTATACGATGTTTGCATTCGTTACTGACAGTCAGCAGCTCGTGTGAAGATAAGTTAAAATATTAGCAGAGCAACTGTTGCATTTATTTTGGTTTAACCCACTGACAGGTGTATTACTTTTATTTTCATCTAGTTTTTGTCTTTTTTTTTTGGTTGATTAGTTCTATTGATTTTTATGGTGGAAGATTTTTAAAAGACTGTATTGCGCCGAATTAAAATTTTATTTAAGCAAAAAAAGAAAAAGAGAGAGATGAAAAGGGTTTGAAAACTAAAGGACATAATTTCTCTACAATTTCGGAAAACAATTACCGAAAAAAACCAATAATATTTAAATTTTTAATGTGACCTAAAATAAACAGAAAAGAAATTTTGACGAACGAAAACTGTCCCCCACTTTTACTGTCCTAATTAATATTTAAATATTTAGCAGTTGTTACGAAGTTGTGATGACATCAGCATACATCTTTGTCATTGACTATTTCAGACAGATGAGTTCATAACAGGGGCGGAACTGCAGTCTCTGGAATATCAGAACCGCATTGTGGCGGGTGAATTTTCTATCTTACACTTTTAATCTTTTTTCTTGATAAAAATTATTATTGTTCTCATACAAAGAAAAAGTGACTAGTATAAAACATATTTTCATTTCGCTGCATAAAAGATGAATACCTGAAATGGATCAATTAAAGTACTCCAAAGAAACTTTCCATCAAAAGTTTTACGTTATACAAACAGGGAAATCAAATTTTCTACATAGCAGCATGCATATTCAATACTTAAGTTGAGTTTGGCGTAGAAATCAATCGGAAGAACGCCAGCAAAACAGCTTTGCGACATTCATCCATGCTATTTTATCGCTCATCAGTTGCGAATCAACTTACAAATTCTCCGAATGACGGAAATGATTACTGATTAGTTCAATCGCAATAGCATTCATTTCGTTCTCTCTGCGTTACACTTATCTTTTTTCTTCTTTTTTTCTGTTAAAAAGAGAAATATTATTTTCAATTAATCAATTACGTACAAAAAATTTTCACTGACTCATCTCTTTAAATTTAGATATGCTGTGCTGCCACACAATATTGCTTAGGGTAGCAGAATCTTTTTAGGCCACGGAATTCTTAGTGCTTTATATTTATTTCAAAGAGCCCCATTCCCAGGGGCTCCCTGAACTAAAATTTTTGGGAGGGAGAAAATAATCAATTTGCCGAATGAAGCTCCAATTTTACCAAATAATAAAGCACACGCATGCACAGGCACACATGTCGTACATACTTAACATTTAATGAGAAAAACTGTAAGCATCTGAAAAAAAAAGTTTTAAAAGTTAAAAAGAACAAACAATTTCAATACCGCAATATCATCTCCAAATTGCCGAATCGTCAGTAAAATTTGTTGAATAAGGAATTTTTTGGGAGGTCATAGTGACCTCCCGCAACCTTCCATTGGGGCGCTCTTGATCATTCCTGTTTTTAACTAAACGACAGAATGTTAACGATCTGAAACTCAAATGCCAATCATTCGTTATCGAACCTATTTTCTTCTATTTAGAAGGAACTTGGGGAGGACACTTGAGCTAGTGTTCTACGGGAACATGCTTTGGGAATCGTTGACTTTTGGTTTAGAGTTTTAAGCTCCCAAAATCCCGAGTTTCAATTTACGCTTAATATTATTCTTATTATTTTCTTTGTTATGTTAGTTGTAAGTTGAAAAATAAACAAAAATCCTTTTACCGTTTTTAGCCTACTTTCCCGTTAAAAACAAAAGAAAGACGAAAAAAGTATTAAAAGTAGCTTAATGCATCTAAAAAATATCGCCAATTCCAAAAAATATCGCCAAGTTAAAAAAATAAAAAGGTAAAATGACTATCGTAAAATTAAAAATTTGAAAGTAGGGTATTGAGATGGGGAATTTGTGCGTCAGTCGGTCTGTCGGTCGGTCGGTCTGTCTGTCGGTCTGTCCCCCCTAATAACTTTTGAATGAACATTCCGATTTGGACAAACTTTTTTTTGTTGGAAAGATCTCGCCGAGTACAGCTCATTCCCATCTTTGATTTTTCGATTTGAACAATTTTTGGTTCAACTTTGAACCGTTCAAACAACCTGTCCCGCGATGCTAACTTTTGAATGAACAGTCCGATTTGAACAAACTTTTTTTTGTTCGAAAGATCTTATCAAGGATACTTCAATCCCGTATTTACATTTCCGATTTGAACAATTTTTTGTTCAACATTGAACCTCTCAAGCAAGCTTTCACCCCTAATAACTTTTGAGTGAACAGTCCGATTTAAATAAAACTTTTTTTTTGTTCGAAGGATCTCAGCAAGGATACTTCATTACCGTATTTAAATTTTCAATTTGAATATTTTTTCGTTCAACATTGAACCGTTCAAGCAACCTTTCCCCACCTAATAACTTCTGAGTGAACCATTCGAATGGAATAAACTTTTTTTTGTTGGAAAGATCTCGGAGAGTACAGCTCATTCCCATGTTTGATTTTTCGATTTGAACAATTTTTGGTTCAACTTTGAACCGTTCAAACAACCTGTCCCGCGATGCTTTCAGAAAAAAAATTTAACATTAGCGCCTACTGGGAATTTAAGTTGAATGTTGATCCTGAACTTAAAGTCGGATTTCCTTCAAACTAACTTAGTAAGAAAATGGTTTTGATAAGTAATGTTTGTAAAGTACTTTTCTGAATAATCTTCTGTGAGGACTCTGATTCCGACTCCGACTCCGCAAACATGGCGGAAATGCAGGCTCAGAAAAAAAATGACTGACTGTGCAGACGATTTTTTGTTTATTTATTCATTTGTTTTATTTTATTTATTTATTATTATTATTTTCTTGGCAGACGATTTTTTTTGTAATAAAAATGTTTCATTCACAAGAATATTTTATTCTTTTTTTTATATTTAACAACTGGCAACGGATTAAAAGTGAAATTCGAGACATTTTATCAACGGACGAGTTTTTTTTTTCTTTTTTTTTCTTTCTTTGATAAAATGTGTTTTGATGTGCTTTGTACTTAAAAATTTTTTTTTTTTTTGAAAACAATTGAGGAATTTTTCTACGGAAGAACTGTAACAGTTACATTCTTTAAAAGGTGCGACAAAACTTTATTTATTCATTTATTTACTTTTTATGTGTCCATTTCATCTGATGAGAGGGGTATATTTTGCTTTTAGAAATCAGCTTTAAGTGCTAAAAAGGTATGTTTGACATAATTTTTAGTCCCAGATAACTAAGAGAATAATGATCAGATGCTAGAATGCCGATGTCCATGTACGGGAAAGTAGGCTCGTTTAGTTCTTGACAGAACTTCTTGTTATTTTTCATTTAACATTTTACATTGAAACGTTATTTTAGTTAAATTTTAGCAGAATTAAAGGACAACATCCAGCTGTGCTGCCGTGCTAAGCGCAAAAGTGGTATCTGAAGACGACCACAAACTAAGATATTACTCTTTAAAGTTTCGCGTCCCCATGTATTTCATTTAGGAGGTTTTTTTTCGGATTTTTTAAAAAAATACTTCCAGTTCTCAAATGACCATAAGATATTGTATTTAGATTAAATACATTACAAAAAACCATCTGGGGCCAATAACTCAATTTCGTTAAAAAGTGCAGATACGACTTTCGTGCTTGGCACGGCAGTGTTGATGTTTGATTGGTTTTCCGACGAACAACTACTTTAAAAATATGCGCATGTTGTTTTGCGGAAGAGGGGGGGGGGGCACTGAATAATACCAGTATCTGAGCATCGATTTGGTTTGATCAGGCCTTGCCAGGTTATTAATTGCTTCGAATTTGATTCACCAATTTCAGTTAGTTGAGTTAGCCTTGAATGGAAAATCACTTGGTAAAGGTCATTTATTCCGTTTCTTAACAGTAATGAAGTAATAATGATCATTAACCAGGGGCGGATACAAGGGAGGGGCGATGGGGGCGATCGCCCCTCCCTTGAGGGATTCGCACTCAGTAAATTTTCAACATTGCAGCTCAAAAAATTTAATTTAAGACGAATTTTAATGGTGTTGAAGGAAGAAATTTTGGGCTTTTCCTAGGAAATGTTTCGAAATTGAAGTCCGAAACTAATGTGATCAATACTTACAAGCCTGTATGCATAGTAAAAAGTAAAGAATAAAAGTCAACAGTCAACCGCCCCTCCCTTGAACAAGTTCTGGATCCGCCCTTTTCATTAACTTAACAGAAAAAAAAATGAAATAAGTCAATCAAGCTGTAAATATTTTTTTATTTTTGTGTTAGCCCTTTTGTGTTTGAACTTTTGCTTTAGTCCACTAAATGAAAAAAAATCTTACTAAGCAATCAGAATTGCTAATTTTATTCTGGCCTGGTCTTTTATTCATTTTGTGATTGGTTTATAACGAGTCACATGCTTTATTGGCTTTTCTCTCATGTAAAAACACAGTTGCTCATTTAATTTGTTTTCTGAAAACTTTTTCATTCATTTTTTATTTCATCTAGCAGTTTTTTTTTTTTGGATGTACTGGATATTCTATATCGTCGATATTTAAGTAATGTTTTGAACATTAAATAAATTTAAATGCATAGGCACTGTAATTATAGCTAATTTTTCTTAAAATCACATACAACCTAACAACTTTTCCAATCAAAGAGAGTTAAATAAATTCATTTACATTATGATATAAATTTTAATTTTGTCTGAAAAACTTAGTTTTTTTTTTTTTTTAATTTTAAAGCCATTTTAACACACAGTACATTTTTAAATATTACAATTGAAACCAGTTTTTACTGCACAGAAAATTTATTTTTTGATGATTGCTTCATGTATTAAATTACCATTTTTAGCCAACTTTCCCGTTGAAAATAAAAGAAAGACGAAAAAAGTATTGAAAGTAGCTTAATGCATCTAAAAAATATCGCCAAGTCTAAAAAAATATCGCCGAGGAAAAAAAATATCGCCAAGTTCAAAAAATATCGCCAAGTTAAAAAAATAAAAAGGTAAAATGAATATCGAAAAATTAAAAATTTGAAAGTAGGTATTGAGATGGAGAATTTGTGTGTCGGTCGGTCTGTCGGTCTGTCGGTCTGTCTGTCTGTCGGTCTGTCTGTCTGTCCCCCTCCCCTAATAACTTTTGAATGAACATTCCGATTTGGACAAACTTTTTTTTGTTGGAAAGATCTCGGCGAGTACAGCTCATTCCCACATTTGATTTTTCGATTTGAACAATTTTTGGTTCAACTTTGAACCGTTCAAACAACCTGTCCCGCGATGCTAACTTTTGAATGAACAGTCCGATTTGAACAAACTCTTTTTTGTTCGAAAGATCTTTTCAAGGACACTTCATTCCCGTATCTACATTTTCAATTTAAACAATGTTTCGTTCAACATTGAACCGTTCAAACAAGCTGTCACCCCTAATAACTTTTGAATGAACAGTCCGATTTAAACAAACTTTTTTTTTGTTCGAAGGATCTCAGCAAGAATACTTCATTACCGTATTTAAATTTTCGATTTGAGCATTTTTTTCGTTCAACATTGAGCCGTTCAAGCAACCTTTCCCCACCTAATAACTTTTGAGTGAACCGTCCGAATGGAATAAACTTTTTTTTGTTTGAAAGATCTCGGAGAGGCTTTCCCATACATTCCCGTATTTCGCCTTTTGATTTGAACCATTTTTTGTTCAATATTGAACCGTTCAGAGAAAAAATTAACATTAGCGTCTACGGGGAATTTAAATTGAATGTTGATCCTGAACTTAAAGTCGGATTTCCTTCAAACTAACTTTGTAAGAAAATGGTTTTGATAAATAATGTTTGTAAAGTACTTTTCTGAGTAATCTTCTGTGAGGACTCTGATTCCGACTCCACTCTGTGAACATGTCGGAAATGCAGGCTCAGAAAAAAAATGACTGAACGTGCAGACGATTTTTTGTTTATTTATTCATTTGTTTTATTTTATTTATTATTATTATTATTATTATTATTTTTGCAGACTATTTTTTTTGTAACAAAAATTTTTCATTCACGAGAAAATTTTATTCTTTATTTATATTTAACAACTGGCAACGGATTAAAAGTGAAATTCGAGACATTTTATTAACGGACGAGTTTTTTTTTCTTTTTTTTTTCTTTCTTCCATAAAATGTGTTTTGATGCTCTTTGTACTTTTATTTATTTATTTATTTATTTTATTATTTGTATTATTATTATTTTATTTCATTTTTTTTGAAAACGATGGAGATTTTTTTCTACGGAGGAACTGTAACAGTTACACTCTTTAAAAGGTGCGACAAAACTTTATTTATTCGTTAATTACTTTTTACGTGTCTATTTCATCTGATGAGAGGGGTATATTTTGCTTTTCGAAATCAGCTCTAAGTGCTAAAAAGGTATGTTTGACATTATTTTCAGTCCCAGGTAATCAAGAGAATAATGATCAGATGCGAGAATGCCGATCTCGATGTACGGGAAAGTAGGCTCGTTTAGTTCTTGACAGAACTTCTTGTTAACTTATTGAGGTTTAGGAGTGCGTGATTCGAATAAAAACGAAACATTAATAAACACAATGTGAAGTATTAACTCTATGAAAAAAAGTGCTTCAAATGTAATGATTTTGCGGGTGTGACCGTACTGTCACCCGTTTTCAGAATTCCAGAATTTCGCAATCCTGTCCCATTTTCTGCATACATTTCATTCGAAATTACTTATGACACACAGCCATCGAGTTAAATATGCAACGGGCTAATAACGGGCTAATGCAAATTCCTGTCTTTCAACATACGTTTCTACATTAATATTGAACTCAGTATGGAATAATGGGTACGTACTCATGTATTCTGCCCTGAGCAAGTAAACAACAGAGTTAGTTTTTTTCGTTTTACCATTTTGTTTTTGCATTTTTGTTACTTAGTTTACTTCAATTTTACTGTACAAACAAGATTTTGTTTTTGCTGAAAATAAATTATGAAAAGAACTTCAAATTCTAATACTTTTCAGATGTTAGTGGGAAATCAAGAACGCGTTTTTTTAATAGCTTTAACTCTAGTTTTTGAGAATATCGTTATTTATCTGCCGATGGCTGTGCTTGTGTAAGACGTTTATTCTAAAATTTCCCCTTTTTTTCGCAATTTCTTATGTTAACTCTAATTGAACTCCCAACAACTTTGATTAACAGTGAGTGTTGTCCTTATTTATGTTTGTTACTCAATAATCGACTTCATTTTAACTTCCTTAAAAACAAATCTGAAATATGTTAGTTGCATTTTTTTGGTCTGGGGGGGGGGGAGTATATCCAGAGCCGTCACGATGTTAAAAAAAACGGGGTGGATGGATGGAAACCCCTTATTTTTTCACACTTTGTATAGATATAAATAGTTTGATCTTGAAAAATCGGACTTAAGAAATTCGTTAATTTCGAAAGTACGGACAGCTTTTTAAATAGCAACAACTTCTGATACTAGAATTGTATTGTTTCAAGAAATATTACTGCAGAAATATGGAAGGAGGGTCCGGGGGTTCACCCCCGGAAATTTTCATAAATTGTACCTCTAAAAACTCCATTCTAGACTCTTGTTGATGTCAGAGGACGGAACGTTCGATTCCTTCCTCAGTCTGTAAAACATGATTGCAGATCATTTTCAATAATGTAAAAGAAAATGATAGGATCCAGGAATTCTTCCAAGTAAATTTTTCGAAATTTAAGTTCCAAAATAGCAATTATAGACAAATTCCGGTGATAATGGGGGGTTTGGAGACCTATCAGCGGACATTTTTGGATTTTATTTCCTGAAAAAAGAAAAAAAAGACGATCATTAATGGTTCTGAAGAAAGAGGGGGGGGGGGTGGCAATGAAGTCTATAACACTATGATATTCATAGCAGAATCTTACTTTTTCTTTCTAGGTTTTTTTATTTTAGATTTTCTTTCACATTTTTTACATTCTTTGGACCAACAGTTCGGGGGGGAAAGAGTACACCCCTTATCTACGCCTTAATTGCCATAATCATCAATTTAACTAATTTATAAATGCCACATTAAGAGACGTTTGATTTCTTTTAGAAAATATTCTACGCTTATTTTTATCATACGAAAAATTGCGAATGTTTACCTTCAGAATAATAGAATGCTATGTTTATATCACTACCAACCAAAAATATGCAATATAAAATATTCATTGCACATATTGCTTCCAAAACTGACGAAGAATTCTGGAAATTTAGAATAATAGTAGAACGACAAAAAAGAGGATTTAGTTATAAACCGCCATTTTCCTTTTAACGATTCCAAACCTCGATTTAAATTACGCTTTAGCTCACAGTCAAACGATAAATCCATCCTGGTCCAACTTTTCCTTTTTCACTTTAGCGCGATATAAACTTTCAAAAATGCTAAATATGGAAAGATGCTTTTTTTCTTCAATGGTGTATGAAATTTAATATAGTGAGAGATGAGCGTTTGGAGCCCTGCGGAGAGTGAAAAGCGGCATTGTGAGAAGGAAATCTTCCATAAGCCGAAGAATGATGAATAAAACATGAGGATTTTACATGTCATGGGAGCTGTATTATTGCCTCTCATACTTAAATGAAGACCGGCAATCATTTATAGATAGTGACAGTTGTCGTATTAGAAGTTAAGTTTTGTTGTTTTGTTTTTTGAAAGTAAATATTTCAGATAAAAGCAGCGTTTGTTAATTTAATAAGTGGAACCTTTTTTAATGTCCGCTTTTTCGTCAAACCGCTGGTTTTTCATGACTTGTATAGTTTGATTGCAATTTTCTAACACACATAAAAACATTGCCATCTTGGTCATACAATCCAGTTTCTTTCTTTTTAGAACTTATCAGTCTGGAACAGGTAGTAACTGAGATGGAGGCAAAAAACATCGAATAGAAGCTAAGAGAACCAAACAATTGGTGATTTACTAAGAATAAAAGTCAAATTGAAGGGCCAAGTGGATAAAGGTGATATGTGACAATTTTAGAAAAACTTACTGTTTACCATGGATGAAGGTGATAAGGTAATATATATATATATATATATATATATATATATATATATATATATATATATATATATATATATATATATATATATATATATATATATGTGTGTGTGTTATATATGTGTTAGTGATTTAACATAATTGAACACACTAATTTAAATGTGTGTTCATCGGCGAAATTCAAATGTCACATATCACCTTTATTCATTTGCCCCTTCAATTATTCACTGTTCATTGTATTAAAAAGGTAATTTTCAAAATTAACACAAAATTTTTTCCATAAGTCGAATATAATCCATATAAATAAAACAAAGAATATATATATGTGTGTGTGTGTGTACCTTATACAAATCCACAGTTTACGTCGGATCTGGACAAAATTTGGCAGGGAGATACTTGGGAAGGATCATAGGGTGGTTTTTGAGCGGGAAAAAAGTACCGACCCGTTCGAATTTCGAATAAAGGACTTCAAAATGGCTCTATCTAGAGAAATACTTATCGGATCTTCTCGATCTTGGTCTCATTCTAAAGAACGCAAAAAAACCTGTTATGAAAGCTTCCTTCCGAGGGATTTCAAAACCACTAATCAATATCTCTACCCTGAAGAAAGATATGGGCATTTGAAAATTTGGAAATATCCATTTTAAATTGGATTTATAAAAATCGTTTGTACGAGCGTGAAAGAAATTAAATAGGGTGAAATAAATTATTAATGAGAAAATGGTGTTGCCATTTTTTTCTTGAACATAAACAAATAAAATTCTTGCTTTTGCCTTTGGCTTTTCCTGTAACGGACTTATTTAAAAAATTTTTGGCGATTGATTAATTTTTCGTACTGCGTTCTTGCAAACTATTGACTTTAATTTAATCAGGACTTTTAGACACACGCGTCACTTGACATGACATTTTTTCTCTATGTAGACCGGGCAGAGCCGGGCGGCGCAGCTAGTGATAACTAAAACATTAGGATTTTACATGTCATGGGAGCTAAATTATTGCCTCTAATACTTAAATGAAGACCGGCAATCATTTATGTGACAGTTGTCGTATTAGAAAATACGTTTTGTTGTTTGGTTTTTCGAAAGTAAATATTTTAGGCAAGAGCAGCGTTTGTTAATTTACTAAGTGGAGCCCTTTTTAATGTCCGCTTTTCGTTGAACTCCTAGTTTTTCATTACTTGTATAATGTATAGTTTGATTGCGAAGTGTATTGCTGGGAAGTGAACATAGCTCTTCGAAATGATTACACATAAAATGAATGACCTTTTTCGGGAGAGAAGTTCCCCCAGTAAAGAGGTTATCTGATGCAGAACTAAATAACGTAATAGAAGTAAGCTGGATTAGAATTAAATAAATCTCAACTTTAACTAAAGTGATTTTGTGAATTTGATAGTGTTGTTGCATTTAGTCGGGAAAAACAGAACTTCGTTTTTGAAGGTAATATCCAAATCCTCTTAAAAAAAGTTCCGTTTACTTGATTGTATTACTAAAATTCATTCTCGATTGGAAATTAGGAAAAGCAATCTTAAAGAATTTTTAAGTCAAATGCTTTCGAAATTTCAAGTCATTAAGAGCAATTTTCAGTCGTTTTACAACAAAAATTTAAGACCCCCAGCACCTGAGCTGTTGGTTGCTTTAAAAAGTCTCAGTTTTGTTTATTATTCTCCCTGTGCTCATAATTCCAGTGTTTTCGAAAATGGGGAAGAAATTCTTTTTTGTCTGTGGACTTCATTTTCATTTCATTCTGCCAGAAATAGACCGCATAGCATTCACATGCGTCGAGTTTTTAAAATACTGTTGTAAAAACGTCGGAATCCTGGCATTAAATCTATCAGCATCACTAAAAGTCACTGTGGTAAAAAGATTAGATAAAAATTTATTTAGTCTAAACAAGTTTTCCTGGCTCCGAACATACGAGAGAGAGTTCCGCCTGTGACTTTTCCGCCAAGCGAGTGTCGAGATTGCGAGCTTCTTGGCACGTGTTCAATATTTGTTTCTAAAATTACCGCCAAAAGAGAGCATTTTTCGTGTATTAAAAGCAATAAATGTGTCGCAAGTCTTCCAAAAATTAAATTATTAAAAAGAACCTTGGCATTTTTCAGTTTTGAAATAATTTAGACTCGAGTGAATTTATTTGGATTTTTTTCAATAGCGTGCCAAAAAGTATTCGAATAATTTTAAAGAAAGATATTCTTTTTTCAATTTTGTGAAAGGTCTTTAAATTATTTTACTGATCAATATAGGATGAAAAAGTACGAAAATCATCCAAGCAAATTTTTATGGGAGAGGAAAATCAATTAAAATATCATTCCAATATAAAAAAAACTGAAAATTGCAGCAAAAAAAAAAAAAAAAAAAAAAAAAAACACTGGCATCTGCGTTACCAGTACTTTTAGCCGCAATGTCCTACTTTATTGCAAAATCAATGTATTTTAAGACTGAATTTGTTGTAAAATCTAATGTAAAAATTAAAAATAAACTCCGACTCAAATAAATCGTTGTTGAAAACACTCTCAAGTAAGCCATCTTTAAAAGAAAAGTTTTATTCATTTAGGAATTGAAGGGCTTGGGAGATGAAGGGGTTATGTGACAAAACAGAAATTGCGAGTAATTAAAGTTCAAAGTTTTATTGTTGCCGTTGTTGCAGCTTTTTTGTTTTCTGGTTCTGTTATTAGTGTGCGTATAAAATTGGTCTATTGATATCTACTGTTTGATGTACCAAGTTTTATTTGCTTACCTGTATCCATTGCTTACCATTGTACAGAGTGTTCATTTTTATAAATGTAACTTAGCCCCTTCATCCTCTAAGCCCTTCAATTAAGAAATGCCGCAGGCAGACACAAAGACGTTAAACTTATAACCCCCTTCATTTTTCTTCGGGTGTTATGAATGAATGCCAGCAATTTTCACCTACATGTTCAATATTTTAGTTTTAGTGTCTGAGGTAGAAAAATTGTAATAGATGCATGTAATTCACCTACATTCCCTCACCCCCCTCCCCTTCCCAGTGTTTACCAAAGGTTAAAAAAACTGAAATTTTGTCCAGAATATGAAATTTGTGATGTTTTTGACGCATAAAATTATCTTTAAGGATAATGGGTTTATTTTTCTTTTCTGTTCCTTTTTTTCTTTTTGGTACAAAGGCTTGAATTTTTCCCGTGGGCGCTAATTATAATACAATTTTTGAATCTTTGAGAATTACCTTTTTTATAACAAAGTGAAAAAGAAAAGAAAACATGTTCTACATCCAAAGCTCTTTCCGTTAAAAGAAGCTTAAGCGAACTCGCATGTTTAATTAGAATTTATGAAAGATTCAAATTTCTCCACAAAGCTAAATATTAAATCTTAAGCATACGACTCAAAATTAAACGAGAAATTCCTCTACTCAAAAACTGAAACGTGAGAATACGGCGTGCCGACCGTGGTCTTTCGGACAGAAACGTTTTTAGTCGAATCAGAAATAATTAAAAAAGTTAATAAGGGAGACATGCAGACTTGTAGAAGAGAGTACGGACAGACATACAGACAAGGTGCTCATATCCTTCTATTCATAAATTTTCTTTCGGATTCTTACTTTTAAATATTTGCTGCATCTGGTAAATTTGTTTGCTGACATTTTAAAGATTTTTATTTTGAAGTATCCTTAACAGATGTTGAGCAACTTTTCATGCTTTTATTTATCATTTTCAGTAGAACGCATTCTAAAAAGGAGCTTTATAATGTCCACATTTATAGTTAAATTCAGTTTTAATTACGTATGCATGAGAGAGAAATGACTGAGATCTACTTGTCTTTATTTTTAGTTTGGTAGCTACTAAAACGAGGGATAAAATCATTATGAAAATTGAGTTAGAAATTATACTGTCACGAAAGAAAAAAAAAAACTGAAAGAAACAGAAAATAAATTTGTTTCTGAAATTTCTTCAATCTGGCAGCCCAGTTTCGAAAGTTTATTTATTTAAATGTTCCTTTTTTTCTTCTTATTTTTAAATTTTCTACGCTCTGTAGTCGTATGCTCTGTGTTTCTAAAAGTTAGCATAAATTTGAACTCATAATTTCAAAATCTTTATTCATACTAAATAATGTAGAAAAAGAATATAAATGATAAATTGCAAATATCGTAAAAGTTATACTATATAACACGAAGCTTTTTTCCAAAATTGATCAATGCAGTAAGAAATGGTAAGTCATAATATAATATAAAATGTAGTGGATGCCGGTTAATTGAATCAGTTTTTAACTGAATCAATCGCTTTAATAAATCAAATCGTCAAAGAGAGAACAAAACCAATCTTCATTAAATTCGCCGCTTTATTGAATCAGCTGCTTTACTGAATAATTTAGGATAATCGTAATTCATTTAAGCGGAACGTCGGGCCCCTGGATGCCAATAAAAGACCGCTATGTTTTAAAAAGAAAATACTTAAAACCAGACAAAAGGAAAAAGAAAACGCAGGTTCTAAATAAAGTCATTTAAATATCTTGGGTACAAGAAATCTTTATAAATAAAAATGAATGCATGTACCCATGTATATCTTTTATAGACTCAAAAACTAACCGTCGGATTTTGCTAAAAATTTCACAATTTGTTTGTGTCCTCATTGAGCACATCAAGAGGCCAAATAGAAAAAAAGCTCACTGGTAGTTCTTTTTT
This sequence comes from Uloborus plumipes, assembly GCA_038373865.1. NCBI lineage: Eukaryota > Metazoa > Arthropoda > Arachnida > Araneae > Uloboridae > Uloborus > Uloborus plumipes. Next base: position 23,954 of record JAXGGA010009293.1, read on the forward strand.
ACTTCAATTACGTAGTAAAGGAAGTATTGTGATCGCGAAAAAAAAAAAAAAAAAATCACTCAAATTTGGGTCTAAATTTTGATTTTGCTCACCCCCGAATGAATGTTCAGTAGTTTTTTCGACCTGTCAGCACGTGCATATGTACCTACAAACATATAAACAGCGGAAAAATCCTTGTCAACCACCCCCGAGTTGATTACGACGAGATTTCTCGTGACGTCTGTACGTACGTGTGTATGTGCGTATGTATGTGTCGCATAATTCAAAAACTATATGCCGTAGAAGCTTCTAGTTTGGTATGTAGGCTTTGAGGATGGCCTAGTTGTGCACCTCTCCTTGTGGTTGCATTCGAGTGTTCCCAAGGGGGTGTTTCCAGACTCAAGTGATATGAATTGGTGCGACCACTTGGAGATATGTCGCCAAGTATTTGACGCCAGCTTGGCGAAATATCGCCAAGTTGGCGATAAATTTGGCGAAAGAATTTTTTTTTTTTTTTGAATTTGGGTTCAACATGGCGCTGTTGGCGATATTTTAAGAAAAATTCACTGAATGATGTTAAAATCGGCAATTTATAGAAAATTAACCATTGTAAAACATTTTTTTGCATTGTTTCGTGGCAGATTAGGGGTGTAAATATTTGAATTGTTACCTTGCTCACTCCAAGCGCTTTTTTTAACACTTAAGGCAATTACTAAGAAATTTACGCGTAAGGTGAGGTAGTGTGGGGTCCATACCAGATTTTTTTTATTTTAATTTTAGTTGAAACTTCCACATAAAATCATCCACTAGTGAAAAGTATACCGTAATAAAAAGTTATACTATAATGTATGAAACAATCATAAAAATAATGCAAAAATAAATTATTTATGGAATAATAAGTGCATCGACGTAATGTCATTATTAAGCGAAATATACTGTTAAAAATAGTTGTCATTATTTTTTTTAAAGCTAATAAAATGAAAAAGAAGTGTATATTTTAAATGAAATCATTAAAACTCTTTGGTGTAAGAAGTTCTTAAGTTGGATACGATATTTTAACATTCAGAGTTGATTTTGAAACTGTTTTTACTTGTAACTTAAAGAATAAAAAATATTTTTTAGTTATGCTGGTGGATTAACAATGTACATGGTATCTATGTATCATTTCTGCTAAGAATTTAAAACAAAATTACTGGCAGTAGATGTTTTTTCAACCAAAATAGCAGCGTGACTAACGTAACATTTTTGCAACCCTGAAAATGAATGCTCATGTTGTGAGGCAAAATTTTCTCAAAGTTCAGCAAGTGTTAAAAATTGAATGATATATTTGAAAAATGTGTAAAGTTGGCTTTTAAAAACATAAAACACATTTATTAAATCTTAACTTTTTTTACTCTTAAGTGTCACTTTTACTCAAAATGGCGTGTGACTAACGTAACGTGACTAATGTAACCATCGAATAACAAGCACTGGACACACTACAAACTATTTATTATGGCTAATCTCAGTGATAATTACAATACTTCTTAGATTTTTTTAAGCTTCTCATGTTGTATGATTTTTATTTATTTACTAGCTGACCCGGCAAACGTTGTTTTGCCATATAAATAATTTCCTAGTCCAACCTTTAATTTTTTAAAAGATTGTGTCACTTTAATATTCGCTCATACCCCCCCTCCCTCTCGCAGGGAAAAAAAACTTTACACAGCAGATTTTGCCTAATAACTCAACACTCATGGTGTTTGACACATTTTATTTGTTTGTAATGATGTTTTTTGGTCACACCCAATATGAAAATCACAAAAAATAGTTACTTTAATTTTTAACATATATTTATCTTCTTCAGAATTTTTGACTTTTAATTTTACCTTGAATTTGACGTAAATGCAAGGTATAAAATACAGAATGTTATAAAGGTACAAAAATTAACATAATATAATTGATAGTGTATATAATTTTTGAAAAAATAATATAAGTGCCGCAAATCAAAAACCACAATCGATTCAAAGCCCCCAAAAATTGCAATCGTCCATAAGAAAATTCTACAGCATCGAAGGACCCCATTGCCAATTTTAACAAAGATCTGACCAAAACTGTCATTTTGTACTATAAAAAAATATTGGGTAGATCCCCATGAAGGGATGTACCTGCATAAGGACATTACAACCATTAAAATCATTCAAAAAAAAAAAAAAAACCATGCAGCTGTTCGAAAAAATCCTTGCGGGCCTGGATTCGATCTTATTCGATCAGGAACTTCAACCTGACGCGCATAACCACTTGACCATCGGGTCGCTCATTGAAGAAAGGACTTACGATAACACATATTGTTTTAAATGACATGAAATGTTAGTTTTTCGATCATAACTTTTTTTCTAGTAAACAAATATCGTCATATGAGTACATAGTACCTAAGTTACACCATCTCCTGTCGATTAAAAAAAAATCGTCCTAATCGGTTCAGTAGATCAGCTGTTATGTGCGAACAAAAAAAAATTTAGGGGCGGACTACCCCTAACATTTAGGGGGATGAAAAATAGATGTTTGCCGATTCTCATAGATACTGGATAAGCACAAAAAAATTCATCAAAATCGGTCAAGCCGTTTCGGAGGAGTATGGCAACGAAAACTGTGACACGAGAATTTTATATATTAGATTTATTTTTCGATACTTTTTTCACTTCGGTATTTTTTTTTCTTCGGCTGAGGTTGACATTTCTATGGAATGACCCTCAATACCAATTTCTAGGCTTAATATTGATAAAAATATTTGTAATTTTTAGTTTGTGTCTGAAAAAAATATTATCAATATGCAGTGAATTAAAAAAAAACCGCTTTACCCTCATAGGGGATTTTTTCAAGTAGGCTCACCCCTACCCGGGTGGATTTTTTCCGGCTGGGCCCCTGCTTGGGCGAACCTTGATAAACAAGCTTGATTGATCAAATATCAACCAAACAAAATTCACAATAAAACCAACTTTTGCTTAAATTCAAAAACAAAATATCGCTTCTTTTTTTCTTCGAAAAATCGGCTTGTTTGTGTGCAACAAAACAAACACTCTCCGCCCATTTCTTCCTAACAATTACAAAAAATCTTCCCAATTCTTAAATCGACTGCAAGTCTCGTGTGCGGCGGGTCCAAATATTGACAAAAGCCCCCTATTTACTTATTGGGAGCTTGTTAAATACTCGACCGAAGGCTCTAATTCGGAACACTGTTGGACGAACATCTGAAAGCCATTAAAAGTGACGGCGCCATTCCGAGAGAGAGCTGCCCTTTTCCTAAACACTCTATCCGCTACTTCTTTTCTTTTTATATCGATTTCTCCAATTGCGACGCGTTAAGTTTTCTAGAAAAGGGCAAGTGTTGTAGCTGGAGAGGCTGTCGTTGAATGTGAATTGCACACAATCGACCCTCTTGCTGGAGTAATGGGCTCTCTAATACCTTCTTTGTACTCACTGAATATGGCGAAGATTTTTTCTTTCTTTTTTTATGTTTTTTTAACCTCTTCGATTCGTGATAAGAGAATCAAACTGGCGTGTTGTCTTATGCTCAGCAGTACCTTCTCGTTAAAATGGAAAGTATTATGTTCGCGCGAAGCATCCCGGTTGCTTATAATATCATGTTTTTACGAAGAGAGCTTTTGAAGTTTTAGGAAAAGATGGGAAAGTGGTATGGCCCTTTTTTTTCCACATCATAAGCTGGAGAATGCATGATTTGGAGAGCAGAGTTTATATGGATGCCAAGAAAGACAACACACACACAACGTACACACACACACACACAACGTACACACACACCACACACACACAACGTACACACACACACACACACACATATATATATACCGTGTGTCCGTGAAAGCCGCGCCTAACATTCGCGAACCATACCACTTAAAAAGGGGGTGACGGTTTGTGGGTGGGAACTTTCCGAAGTTTTCAATTTAAAACTTGCATTTGCCATTCTTTTGACATATTCAACTAAACTATGTATTTGGCAATGGCATCGTTCTAGGTTGCTTGATACGGCTCAAAATGCTTATTATTATTCTTCCCCTTATTGTTATCTTACCTATCACCCCTATTTTGGTAAGATCAGAGAAGACCTGACGCATGCGTAAATACACGAAAAGTTTCACCTAAGAAAATCAGACAGTACAACATTCATGCATATGTGCGAGTGTGGAGATACTTTGAATAAAACTTAATTTCACAAACAAAACATTGTTTGATTAATAAATAACAGCTCATGCAGAAAAATTCGCACCATAACGATGCATTTTATACCTAAGGCATCTATAAACTTATACCCCATGTAGTGATCCCCCCCCTCCTCCTAAGAGCCTTGGCGCATCCTCGCAGTACCACGATAAAGGCAAAAGAGCGAGAATCCCAAATAATAAAGAAAATATCCCTACCCCCCCCCCTAAACATTTCAGTTTTACAACTGCTCCCTCTCCCCAGTGGGCATCCCTGCGTTATTCCTCTTTTGCTTCTGTTGAACCATAATACCAGCTAGATTTTTCGCGTCTGGTTATAATACTTGTGAAGAGACTTTGAACATGCATTCACCATCTAGCGTTTGAATAAGTTGTCGATGTGTCAAACTTTATATAAAATAATCTTTAAATTAGTTTAAAAAAACTAAAACATGCGCTTTTAGATGCACTTATAATGCATCAACATGTAATATAGTAATATAGTTTATATAATATGTTTTAGCCTTTAGTATTAATAATAGTACTAAATATATTACTTTTATATTTGCAAAGAACGTGAATTTTATCTTTTTCATTCAGAGTTACATACTGACAAACAAACAAACCCACAAGTGAAACTAATAAAATCGTATTAAAACGAAATAAACATCAACTGCAAGAGAAGAAGAATCCACGCCATAAAAAATGCCAGTTCGTTCCAATAAGTTGGATGAAACAAAAACGAAGCAACTCTTTTACATATAGGGTTAGGTGGGATAAGGGAAAGATCCTTTCAAGGTTTCAAATTTTAAATCATTTCTTTTCTTTAGAATGAGTTCAGACATAGCATTTTGTACATTGTCCAAGACTACACTCGAGAGTAAAACCAGGTATGGAAAATATGACCTTAATACTGTTTTGAGGGAATGAAATCATATTTTCTCTCACCCCAGCGTTTTTTCTTTCATCCACAGACTATGTGGTAAACGGAAACATCCCATCTATTTCCCCATGATTTTGATGTAGGTAGATAATAGCAGCATACATAATCTGTTCAGAAGCTTAACCCTTTTTAAGGCAGTGGTAAATATCTTACCATCACGCTAGAACTTAAAACGCACAAAATTTTTATGTACAACATGTAATGTACCATTGTGAGCTGCTCCATGTTTCACGTTGTTCCGTCAGACAAACTAAAAGTATTTTAGGTGATTTACATTGTATTTAGTTTTTCTATCACTTATTTCATGCGTAAATAAAAAATGTATAATTTGAAATAACTAATGACGAATAGTTTTACAAGGAATGCACACTTACTTGTGAAATTATTTGTATTTTACATTTATTCTATTAAATAAATCAGTGAAGTGTCATTGCTTGTAATGGACGGTGGTTAACTTTACTCACCCCTCTTAAAAACAGAAGCCACAACAACAAACTAAAAAAAAATACATTTTTTGGTCATAAATGAGTTTCATTTTTCTAATTATAATGCAAAATGTGAACTTTGGAGAAAAACGGCTTATGCCCGTTAAAGGGTTAAACAGTTCCACACAGAAAATACTCAATCTTTGGCCCGTAAGTAGCATGCGGCCCGCTGATTGCTTCAAATACAATCTAAAATCGTTTTAGAAGAAAAATCATACGAACAATTAAATAATGCTGTGAATTTATGTAAAATACACTTAAAATTTCAATTTACATCACACTTTAATCTTACCAATATATTTTGTTGTTAATGAGGTACAGTATTTATAGTGTAAGTGGAAAATGCAACCACCTAAATTGCGCATCAAAATTAACTGGGATGGTAATATTTAGCAACAAACTTTTTTAGCTATATTTTAAGGGACAAGCACAATTAATTGAAACCAGCGACTTTAAGTTTGTAGACCTGTTGGAGAGGCCAACCTGTAACTGTGTCAACTGCAAACAATGATAATAATTTACACATTACACAATTGTTTGGAAATACGCAGAGCTCGCTGAATGTCTTACATATTTTACAATCTTTACTCCCAAAAGTTTTGTTTAAAAAATTACTACAAGTGTTGTAATAGAAGTTCTCCCATTAACCCCATTATTTGCAGTTGACGCACAAGGACACACATTAACAATACCTTACAGAAATTCATATTTGTCGGATATTGCAAATCTTAAGGCTCACCATATTATATTTTTTAATGAGCTAATATCAGACATTACTCCTTTTTTCCTTGGAGCTGTCCATAAATGATTTTTTAAACATTTTTGACCTCCTTCCCTTTTTGCTACAAAGTGTCATACTTCACCATGGCTCCTCTCCATCTTCTGTCACATGTCACGATGCTTTTATTCCGCATATTTCATTCAAAAAATACGTAATGTCACATTTCTCACTACCCCCTCCCTTTCTCTTGTCACAAACCCATAAATCATGAACTCCTTCCCTCCTCAAAACTTGACATCATTTGTGGACAACCCCTTTCCTCAAAAGTATACTGAATAACGATGTTTGAATTCCAGTATACTTTTATCAAAAACATATCGGAGTTACAGGTCCCAATAGGCCTTTTCCTCCGAGTATCAATAAAGAAAAAAAAAAAAAAAACAGTTAAATATAAAAAGAACTGCAAAAGAAAAAATTAAGTTCTTCTTTCAGAAGAGTCGATTTCGATTGAATTTTATGTTGAGGCAACATGTATCATACTTACGTATATCTATAGAAATTTCTTTTGTTACAAAGCTTCTTTGATTAGTGTTTTGTCGAATTGATTTTGTTTCTTGTAAAGGATTATACGGATGGAGCTTTTTTAACCGCGCGATGAGAAAAGATTTAAAGCTTCTAAGAAACAAGTTCCCTTTTTGCTTTTGCTTCAGATTCATGGAATTGATTCGTTCAGCCGCCCAAGTGTACTTTGGGACTTGGTTCTTTGTTTTAACTCCGTAAGTACGTCCTCAAACGATATAGTTCCTGCAGTAATGGTTGTTGGAATAAATGTTTTCCAAGGACGAAATAAATAATCCTAAAGCTTTAACTTTTGAAAATGATCTTATTTAAATACGATGCTTGTTTATTGAACGAAAAGAATAGGGAAAAAAGTTAAGTCTTTTCTGACCAATTAAAACTTTTGCAATCAAGAATTACTGCCACGTGCTCACTCTGTTTCTGAATATCAAAGCACAATTTAATTTTCAGACATTCAAAATATCGTTTGCAAAATTCAAAATATCGTCATTTGGGGCATGAAACTGAAAACAATTGTATTGATATATGAAATTATTATTATTTTTAGTTATGACCCAGATAACTTTTATATGCTTCTGCTTCTGGATTTTATTTAAAGAAAAATCAATGCAGCAATTCAGGAAATAAATGCTTTAACTATGGACAAACACAACATATTTCAGTCGTTTTCTTTTTGGAATTGTGTAGAATTAAGTTACTGTTACCAATTCATTTAAAGAAAATGTTTGAAAACTTTATTTAAAATATAACTAATAATTGTGAATATAGTTTAAAAAAACTAAAAAATACGCTTTTAGAATAAATTAAACTAAAAAGTTTCAAAACTATTGAATATCTTCTTAGTTTACATGCACTTATAATGCATCAACACGTAATATAGTTCAGCCTTTAGTAATAATAATATTATTAAATATATTTCTCTTATATTTGCGAAGAACGTGAATTTTATCTTTTGTTCAGAGTTACATACACAAACAACTGAAACAATTATAATATATCAATATGTAATTTAGTTTAGCCTTTAGTATTAATAATAGTATTAAGTACATTATTTTTATATTTGTAAAGAAAGTGAATTTTATCTTTGATTCAGAGTTACATACATACGTACAAACCCACATGTGAAACTAATAATAGCGTATTAATAAAAGGTATTAAAAATAAAAACTGCTCCTTCATAGTTCAGAATATTCGTAATCCAAATAAAGTATAGAAAAAGCAGCAGTCTATGGCTAATGCCGGTTGAAAGAGGTAAAATCAAGACCCATCCACTTACCTAGGATCTGAATTCTACCTAGTGAGTTATGTCTCTTGACTGCACAAAAATGGCCATTTTGCAGTCCTCAGATAGTTTCTTAACTTACGGTAGGGTAAGCGTGTTCAAACACTATAACTGCGAATAAAGTACATTTCAACTCATTTTGATTAAAACTCAAATTAGGCACTTAACCGGGACTCCATTAAACGCCATTTTGCACATTGAGGTAAAAAAAGCACACATAAAAGAAGACGGAGGAGGGGGAGGGGGAGACAGAAAAAAAGGAAAGATTCTTTGTTGGAAAAAGCTCTAAGAAAAACATGTATAGAAAAGTGTTTTTTTTTTTAAAATTAGCTTTTGAAGAGTATTTTTTGAGCAATTCAAAAATTTTTAACATTAATGATGACACAATAAATTATTATTATTATTATTATTATTTTCTGCACCAAAAAATTTGAAAAAAAAAGTACAGAATCTTTTTTTTTGGTCTTCGGAATGTACTCTTAATTTTTCATTTCAAGAAATAGAAAAATAATTGAATTTTGACATCTTGAATACAAGTTATGTTTTTCGTAATAAACGAATTGTGATAAATGTGTGTATGTGAGTTGGCGTTCGTGTATGCGTTCGTTCCTTCGCCACGATACAGAACATGGGTGCCAACATGTCCTGTGTGGTGGCGAAAGAGCGGGGGCCGGTGGATGTTTCGGAGGGTGAAGCACCGGGACGCCTTGTTTCAGAATTCACGTCCAATCTGCAAAGCGGACTACACAGCGTCTGAGGTTCAAAAAGAAAACAAAAAGCAATTTTTTTATTGATCAAAAAAAAAAAAAAAAAAAAAAAAAAAAAGCTCTATTAATTTGTTCAGGCTGTGCCCAGAAGGGGGGGGGGGGGGGAATTATGACTCAAGTTGGCACCATCAAAATTTTTTGGGGAGGATTTTTTTTAAACTAGTTTATTTATTTAAATTATTTCTTAATTAAAATTTCTAATTTAAATTATTTAATTATTTTTTTAATTTAAATTATTTCTTTATTATTTTATTTATTTCTTTATTTATTATAATTATCATTATAATTATTATTTTTTGTGTGTGTATGTGTGTGCTTGGAATGTCTGGAAAGGGAGAAAAAGCGATTCTACTCTGCGCAAATTAGTACTTTTAAAAAATTAATAATATGAAAAAAATAATAGTTATAATTAAAAAAAAATATAGTTATGATTAAAAAAAATAAATACTATTTAAAAATACAAATAAAATAAAAAAGACTGGTAAAAATAAAAATGAAAAAGCATAAGAGGGTTGTAAAAAGTTTTTTTTTTGGGGGGGGGGGGTTGAGCTATTGAGCTTGGGGGGGGGAGGATGGGCATCCCTTAATTTATTTAAGAACTAACGTGCTACGTTTATGGCTTCAGACCAGTGGTTGGAAAAACTACATTTCTTTTGTAGCGAACTACAACTATTTTATTATAAATGTAGTTAACTACAACTACAACTACTTTTTTTAAAATGTAGCGACTACAAACTACTTTTGAATTGTAGTCGCTACTTCGCTACTTTAAAATAAATAAATAAATAAATAAAAGCAAACACCGTTTGAGGATTGACCGAAAAAATTCGAAAAATGGATTACATTAGTAAATTAACTCATTTGAATATGGAATAGAACTAGGAATTATCTTTTAATTTATTTGTTACTTTTCCTTTGTGTTCCTTTTTTTTTGCTAAAATCTGTCCTTTTTAGATTTTTTTTACAATTTTTACGAATATTCGTCACAAGAAAGGATTCAAAAGTTGAAAAATTAAAAGAATTCAACCTTCATTTTTTTTTTTAATTTCTTGCCAGGGAATATTTAGGAACATAAAAATTGTTTGAAGGAATATAAAAATTATGATGCCAAATAAACCAATGACATCAAACAGATGGAATGTATTTTGTCAAAATGATGTATCTAAGATCAGCTCATATTTTTATAGTTCTTATTTCTAATTGCGTCCGCTGCTGTACTCGTGCAAGATTCGCATTAGTCAGAGTCAATTAAACCTTGTGTTTTTTCCTTCGTTCTCTTTTTAAAAAAAATTTTTCATCTATTTATTTATTTTTCTAATTTAAAAGTAGTTTCCAGAAATCGCTACAAACTACTATTTTGTTGTATCGCGCTACTCACTACTCTACTTTTTTTTTAAAAAGTAGTACGCTACACTACAAACTACTAAAAAATGTAGCTACTACAGTAGTTTCGCTACTTGTAGCGCGCTATTTCCGACCACTGCTTCAGACCATGAACTTAAGTGAGACAGCAACCTGTGGATTGGAAGTCAAAACCCATACAGAGGGAAGGGAAGAAGTCCGAAGTTCGTGTTATTGATTGGCTCGATAGGGAGAGCGATCGGAAACTGATGAAGAGCGGAGCTGGTGATGAATGTCTGTGACGTATCGTTCCTGAGTGGCATTCATCTCTGGCGGGAAGATGGCGGGCAATAAATACACCATCTTCAGCTGTCAACGGATTATTGATAGAAACTGACCTTCGGCGATAAAGCCGCTTCCTAAAATAAATGTCCCTCTTTGACGCGCAGATGTGCCTCGTGGATTGATTCCACGACTTTGGCGATGGGTGCAGCTGCCTTTTTTATTCGGAATTAGATGGGAGAAGTATTGAATCAGTAAAATGATAGACATTTTTCAATAAGCAGAGATTTGAATGAATTGTTATTGCGCTATTCCGAGGAAAAGAAGACAATTTTATCCTGCACGTGACATGTTTATATTTTATTCCAAAACGTCTATAGTTTGATCCAGGGTGCCCAAAGCGGGGGATTATGGAATATTAAATTTATTTATTTACTTAAATTATTATTTTTTTAAATTTAAATTATTTACTGTTTTTTTTAAATTTAAATTATTCATTGATTTATTTTTTAGTTTAAATTATTTTTTATTTCTTAATCTTACTTCTTATTTTAATTATTTATTTATTTATTTATTTATTTTGTGTGTGTGTGTGTGTGTGTGTACTTGGAATGTCTGGAAGGGAAAAAAAGCGATTCTATTCTGCGCATAATTAGCACTTTAAAGAAATTAATATAAAAAAAAATGTTAAAATTTAAATGAATAAATGAATCGTATTCAAAAAAAAAAAAAAAAAATAAATGAATAATATTTAAAAAAAAATAAATGAATAATATTTGAAAAAATAAATAAACATAATTTTAAAAAATAATTAATAATATTTAAAATGAAAAAATAATAATATTTTAAAAAACAAATAAAATGATAAAGAGGGGTAAAAATAAAAATTAAAAAGGTCAAGAGGGGTGTGAAGATGTGTGTGAGGGAGGGGGGATTTTCGCCATTGAGCTTGGGGAGGATCGGCACCCCTGGTCTGATCTTCTTTGGTGAAACCTTCCGCGCATTTACGCAGGCGTCAGGTCTTCTCTGATCTTACCAAAATAGGTAAGATATTACAATACGGGGAAGAAAAATAAGAAGCATTTTGAGCCGTATCAAACAACGTAGAACGATGTTAATTTTAATTACATAGCTTAGTTGAGTATATCAAAAGGATAGCAAATGCACGTTATAAATTGAAAACTTCGGAAAGTTCCGATACACCCGATTTACAATCACAACCCATCACCCTTTTTTTATGGTGGAATGGTTCGCGAGTGCTAGATGCGGTTTTCCAGGACGGATCATAGTGTCGTTCTTCTTAACCTTTTTTGACTTGCGGATCCGCAAAATGTTTTGAGAAAATATTCGCTCACCGGCAATTTTTTTAAAATTTTATTTTTCTTTAGAAGGAAAAAAAAAAAAACTTTCGTATTGCAGACCGTTAAAAGAACCAGCAGGTTATTTATGTATTTTCTCCTTTCTGTGAAAAAAATTGGTTCTCGGACCAGTAATTTATTTTAATTATATAATTATTTATTTACTTCTTTTGTGTGTATGGCATAACTTTAATACTGCTTCATCAAACATTAAAAATAACACATCATTTTAAATATTTTTTCACCGCTATAATCAAAAAATAAACAACTCACATTTTTACTGCTACTCAAAAAATTACCTAACCTGTTTTTGCATTTCTTCTGTGAAGTGCGAATGCTTCGTACGGCTCAGAGTTATAAGTCATACCCTAAAATAAGAAAAGAAAATTAAAATAAAATATAGTAACAAAAAGTTCTGTCAAGAACTAAACGAGCCTACTTTCCCGTACATCGACATCGGCCTTGTAACATCTGATCAATATTCTCTTGAATATCTGAAACTGAACATTATGTCAAACATACCTTTATAGCACTTAAAGCTGATTTCTAAAAGCAAAATAAACCCCTCTCATCAGATGAAATGGACACGTAAAAAGTAAATAAATGAGTAAATAAAAGTTTTGTCGCACCTTTTAAAGAATGTAACTGTTATAGTTTTTCCGTAGAAAAATTCCACAATCGTTTTCAAAAGAAAAAAATTAATAAATAAAATAAAAGTACAAAGAACATCAAAACACATTTTATCAAAGAAAGAAAAAAAAAAAAAAAAAACCTCGTTCGTTAATAAAATATCTCGAATTTTATTTTTAATCCGTTGCCAGTTGTTAAGTATAAACAAAGAATAAAATGCCCCTCGTGAATGAAAAATTTTTGTAAATAAAAAAAAAAAATCGTCTGCCAAAAAAATAATAATAATAAAAAATTAAACAAATAAATAAATAAATAAATAACTAAGCAAAAAATCGTCAGCCCAGTCAGTCATTTTTTTCTGAGACTGCATTTCCGCCATGTTTGCGGAGTCGGAGTCGGAATAAGAGTCCTCACAAAAGATTATTCAGAAAAGTACTTTACAATACATTATTTATCAAAACCATTTTTTTACAAAGTTAGGTTGAACGAAATCTGCCTTTAAGTTCAGAATCAACATTCAATTTAAATTTCACAGTAGGTGCTCATGTTAAAATTTTTTCTGAACGGTTCATCATTGAACTAAAAATGGTTCAAATTGAAAAGTAAAATATGGGAATGAGTCTTTCCGAAATCTTTCGAACAAAAAAAAAGTTTATTCAATTCGGACGGTTCACTTAAAAGTTATTAGGTGGGGAAAGGTTGCTTGAACGGTTTAATGTTGAACGAAAAAATGTTCACATTGAAAATTTAAATACGGTAATGAAGTATCCTTGCCGAGATGCTTCGAACAAAAAAAAGTTTGTTTAAATCGGACTGTTCACTCAAAAGTTATTAGGGATGACAGCTTGTTTGAACGGTTCAATGTTGAACGAAAAATTGTTCAAATAGGAAATTTAACAAGAAGTTCTGTCAAGAACTAAACGAGCCTACTTTCCCGTACATCGACATCGGCATTCTAGCATCTGATCATTATTCTCTTGATCATCTGAGACTAAACATTATGTCAAACATACCTTTTTAGCACTTAAAGCTGATTTCTAAAAGCAAAATATACCCCTCTCATCAGATGAAATAGAGACATAAAAAGTAAAAAAATGAATAAATGAAGTTTTGTCGCACCTTTTAAAGAATGTAACTGTTACAGTTCTTCCGTAGAAAAATTCTTCAATCGTTTTCAAAAAAAAAAAAAAATAATTAAAAGTACAAAGTACATCAAAACACATTTTATCAAAGAAAGGAAAAAAAAAACTCGTCCGTCGATAAAATGTCTCGATTTTCACTTTTAAACCGTTGCCAGTTGTTAAATATAAATAAAGAATAAAATACCCTCGTGAATGAAACACTTTTGTTACAAAAAAAAATCGTCTGCCAAAAAAAAATAATAGTAATAAATAAAATAACACAAATGAATAAATAAACAAAAAATCCTCTGCACAGTCAGTCATTTTTTTCTGAGCCTGCATTTCCGCCATGTTTGTGGAGTCGGAGTCGGAATCAGAGTCCTCACAGAAGATTATTCAGAAAAGTACTTTACAAACATTATTTATCAAAACCATTTTTTTACAAAGTTAGTTTGAAGGAAATCCGACTTTAAGTTCCAGGATCAACATTCAACTTAAATTCCCCGTAGGCGCTAATGTTAAATTTTTTTCTGAACGGTTCAATATTGAACGAAAAATGGTTCAAACCAAAAAGCGAAATAAGGGAATGAACCTCTCCGAGATCTTTCAAACAAAAAAAAGTTTATTCCATTCGGATGGTTCACTCAGAAGTTATTAGGTGGGGAAAGGTTGCTTGAACGGTTCAATGTTGAACGAAAAAATGTTCAAATTGAAAATTTAAATACTGTAGTGAAGTATCCTTGCTGAGATCCTTCGAACAAAAAAAAAGTTTATTTAAATCGGACTGTTCACTCAAAAATTATTAGGGGTGACAGCTTGCTTGAGCGGTTCAATGTTGAACGAAAAATTGTTCAAATCGGAAATGTAAATACGGGAATGAAGTATCCTTGATAAGATCTTTCGATCAAAAAAAAGTTTGTTGAAATCGGACTGTTCACTCAAAAGTTAGCATCGCGGGACAGGTTGTTTGAACGGTTCAAAGTTGAACCAAAAATTGTTCAAATCGAAAAATCAAGTATGGGAATGAGTTGTACTAGCCGAAATCTTTCCAACAAAAAAAAGTTTGTTCAAATCGGAATGTTCATTCAAAAGTTATTAGGTGGGGAAAGGTTGCTTGAACGGTTCAATGTTGAACCAAAATTGTTCAAATCGAAAAATCAAATATGGGAATGAGTTGTAATCGCCGAGATCTATCCAACAAAAAAAAGTTTGTTCAAATCGGAATGTTCATTCAAAAGTTATTAGGGGGGAAAGGTTGCTTGAACGGTTCAATGTTGAACGAAAAATTGTTCAAATCGAAAATGTAGATACGGGAATGAAGTATCCTTGAAAAGATCTTTCGAACAAAAAAAAGTTTGTTCAAATCGGACTGTTAACTAAAAAGTTAGCATCGCGGGACAGGTTGTTTGAACGGCTCAAAGTTGAACCAAAAATT
Source organism: Uloborus plumipes (assembly GCA_038373865.1). Classification (NCBI taxonomy): domain Eukaryota; kingdom Metazoa; phylum Arthropoda; class Arachnida; order Araneae; family Uloboridae; genus Uloborus; species Uloborus plumipes. The sequence goes on from JAXGGA010009293.1 coordinate 39,076, forward strand.
GTTCAAATCGAAAAATCAAATATGGGAATGAGCTGTGCTCGCCGAGATCTTTCCAACAAAAAAAAGTTTGTCCAAATCGGAATATTCATTCAAAAGTTATTAGGGGGGGACAGACAGACAGACCGACCGACAGACCGACACACAAATTCCCCATCTCAATACCCTACTTTCAAATTTTTAATTTTTCGATATTCATTTTACCTTTTTATTTTTTTAACTTGGCGATATTTTTTGGACTTGGCGATATTTTTTTAACTTGGCGATATTTTTTGGACTTGGCGATATTTTTTAGATGCATTAAGCCAATTTTAATACTTTTTTCGTCTTTCTTTTATTTTTAACGGGAAAGTAGGCTAAAAAGAGAAAAAAATCGGTCAGAAACAAATTTATTTTTTTTAATGTAGACACCATTATAATATTTTGGCAATAATAAAATGTTGAATTTGGCAGCACTGCACCAACTTTTCGTTAAATACCAAATAATATTTCTTGTGCGAAATGAAAATTTTAATATAAAATTGATAAATTCGGAAAATAACCATTCTACAAAATACAGTACAAATCAGTGGACATATTTCAAATTCCATTAAACTATTCAATTGTAAAAATGTTAATATCGATTTTATTTTGAATTTACAATGAAAATACGTTTTTATTCAATGAGGGGAAAATAAATATTCTCTTTTCTATGTTACCCTACAGTGTTCAAATCAAAATTCCAGATCAATATTCATTCAAGGACTCAAAGCTAAAAATGTAATGCCACTCATGTAGCTGAACGAATGACGAATAGGCTTGATTTATTCATTATCACGTACTCTCGTTGGATTTTGTACATAGAGTTCTGATCACCATTTAATTGCCTTAGACAGTGTTCCGTGTTTACCCATGTTTCTTTTTAATAGGCTTTTATTAATACGCTTTTACTAGTTTCACATGTGGGTTTGTTTGTTTGTATGTATGTATGTAACTCTGAATAAAATATGAAATTCACGTTCTTTACAAATGTAAAAGTACAAAATTTGATGCTATTATTGATACTAAACGCTAAACTATATTACATGTTGGTGTATTATAAGTATTTCAGTTGTTTGTGTCTGTAAATCTGAACAAAAGATAAAATTCAACTGATTAATTATACGTGATTAAACTGAGCATAGTTTATTAAACTATAAGTTAATTTAAAAGCGTATTTTTTAGTTTTTTTTAACTATAGATTATTAAATAATTAGTTTCACATGTGGGTTTGTTTTTGTTTGTATGTATGTATGTATGTATATATATATATATGTATATATGTATGTAACTCTGAATAAAAGATAAAATTCACGTTCTTTACTAGGGATGCACCGATAAGCAAATTGGCCGATTACCGATTACCGATTAATCGGCTGTTGATAATCGGCCGATTAATCGGCTGAGCCGATTAATGATAAGGACGATTGTTTTTCTACTACCAATTTTACCATCACTGTTTTTTCTCTCTTTTACAATTCTACGGTTAGAAATAGTAAGTAATATTTTTCTGAGAGATTTTTTTTCCGTTCTCCTAGTTTTCACAAAATAATTTCAATATTTTATGTAATTTCTTAGAACAAATTTTCATATTACTTTCAATAATATTATTAACACATTGTTTGTTATATAACATAAAATAATACATGACCTAAAATTCAAAACAAAGGAGAAGGGGAAGGCTGAGGTGAGCACTCTAATTTAGGAGTACTTTTAATTCATATTTTTTACTAATAAGTAGCAATTTAATTCACTACTTTTATTCTTTGAAAATTAGCGGTTATCTAAAAGCACTGTGCTAAGGAGAGAACTATCGCCACATGAAAAAAGTTGCAACATTGTCTATATATACTATATATATTTATTCAAAGTAGGAGAATTAGTTTAAAAAAAATTATACCAGCTGTGAGAATAATTATTACTGTTAATAAAAGTATTTATCATATTTGGTATAATTTAAAGAATAGTATTTGAAAAATATTTTTTGGCCGATTAATCGGCCCAATTTTGCCGATTATTAATAATCGGCAAAGTGGCCGATTATGGCCGATTAATCGGTACGGCCGATTAATCGGTGCATCCCTATTCTTTACAAATATAAAAGTAATATAGCTAATACTATTGTTAATCCTAAAGACCAAACTATATTACATGTGTTGAATCTTTTAAGTGTTTCAGTTTCAGTTTGTATGTAACTCTGAATAAAAGATAGAATTTGCGTTCGTTGCAAATATAAAAGTAATACATTTAATACTATTGAGTCATTCCACGTCAACTGGATCAATTTTTTAAATCGTTCCACTCAACCACCTCTGATTGCGATTAGATTTTACATTGGTGTAGACTGTAGACATACCTATGAAACTAACCTGTGCAAATGTTTAGCTTCCTAGGTCCAAATCTGAAGGGTCTAGGATCCCTTGAAAAATGTGGAACAAAATGGTGGCTCAGCTTCGCGAAACAAATTGCAATGTTTGGGCTAAATTGCAGAAAATTTTATTACGCTGAAAGCCTAAAAATTTTGGAGCTTTAAGTGCTTTAGGTTGTCAATAAGGTCTAGTATTTTTTGTGAAATTATGCTTATTAGATTTTGTGTAGCACACATGTAAACTTGCGTAAAAACGCGATGAGCAATCTTTTTACTGTATTCATAAATTTTTAACCGAACAAATTCAAAGGTTCATATTTCGTAGTTCTATTGTCCAAATACTTGGTTTTAATGTTTTACAGCTGCAGAGCTTAAATATTGATTTTGTAAAAGATAACGTCGTCCAAGGTGTCTACCAAAATTATTTTAATAAAAAATCGCCTGTTTTCAACTCACTATTTCTCAGGTTTGTCACCTTTCACCGTTTTTTCGTTGGCACTATTAGAAAGAACAGATTTTTTCCTATCGCAATTAGTTTTTTTTGATGGTGTTATTTCGAATAAGGATGAAAAAAATAGCTTAAAATGTCAGTTATGAAGAATTGTCATCATTAGGCTAAGACTGCAGATAATTTTATTATGATGGAAGTCTGAATTTTTAGCAACTTAAAGTACATTTAGTTGTTAAGAGATTCTAATAATTATGGGAGTTCAAGCTCATTAGCTTTTGTGTAGCATACATGAAAAGTATTGGCTGATATATATGCATAGATATAAAATTTGAAATAAGTTATGTACGTGCAATTGTAACATATTAAGTGAAAAACACTTGAAAAAATTATATTATTTAAAATATACGTATAGGTCATTCCATGTCAATTGTCTCAAATTTCGAGAAAATACCCACTCGACCCCCTCCGATTTTGATAAAATTTTTTTGGAAGCACATATAAGACTTGCATAAAGCCATACCAAGTTATAGCTCCATAAGCGCTATAGTTCAGCCAATATAAATTATTTTGTAAATGCCTCTTTTTCTTGTCTTGAAAAAAAATGACCAAAACGTCAAGTTTGCGCTTTTATTGCTAGCGACCTAAGACTATTATATAGCTAAAATTCGGTGATTCTGATCACTGTTTAGAGTAGAATATCCAACTTGTGTAAAAAAAAAGCTCAAAGCACTGTAGCTTTTTTGCAATATGCTGCCAAAGTTGGTAAAAATCGTACTTCGGCAAATTTTGACCATACCTTATCAGCTTGTATCTGCTGAAAGAATGACTTTCTGAAGCTAATTCTTTCCTCGTTTGTAGCCTGATAGTTCGTCCAAAAGATGTGCAAGTGGCATCTTGATAGCTCAAATAATTGCTGAATTATGCGAGTTGAAATTCCAGTCAAAAATTTTTTTCTCAATTTTGTCTCAATTTCAAAGAACAATATCACCAAAGGGTCATCTTGAATTTTAATTTTTTTTACATCATTGGAAAGAGCACAGTTTTTTAAACCAAAAAACGTTATTCTTATTTTTGAGACAAACCAGTTTCAAGGGGATATTGCAGATCAAAAATGTTTTCGTCTATCCACGTGAAATCAAAGAAAAAAAGACATTAGACCTTAAAAGTTCATGTAAATCTGTTCTATTATAATTTACAGGAGCTACTGTACTTATGTTCTGATGAAGAAACCTATTTTTAGATATTTTTGAACTTTAGTTTTTGTGTGCGCATCCGTAAAAACTCAAGAAATGGCGAAAAATAAAGTTTCGCTTTTAACGAAAAGAATTATTTTTTTACCGCTGCTATAAGAACTTGAGTCTTTTCTAGGAGTTATCTTAAAACTCTTGGAACAGAATTTCGGATGATATGTCAGTTCGCAAGGTGTCATTAATATTTTAAGGTCATAAAAAGCATTGTTTCCTTTTCAAAAAATTAAAAATAAAAATAATTAATAAAACAATTAATATGGTGTGTATGGGTGATTCTCCAAAAACCTGGCATTTTCGACTCACAAATTCTATAAAAATAAAAATGCTTAAAAAAATCTAAAAAAAATCATACTTACTCTTTGTTAGGAGCTTATTAAGAGAAAAATAGAGGGAACTCACTTTAAGTATGCTACACCCCAAAAAAGGGGGGGTCAAATTTTTCGAACCGAGAGAGGGCTAAGAAGCACTAAGCGAGCAAACAAATGAATTTTATCATGGATTATCAGAAATTTTACAACAATAACAAAGAAATAACTTCAACATGAATGAAAAACTATGTTTATTGTTGACAAACAAAACTAATTTACAACCTCCTTAAACGAACACTGTTTTAAGAGATGTAGCATCCGACAAATTTAATATTTATATGAAGAAAGAGATTTACAATCATAAAATAAAGTTCAAATTTTTTTAAATGAATACTTTTTTAATAAATGAGACTCCTTTTTAATATTTTTAACTAATGTTTGGTAAATAAATCCATCTATTCTACCGTATGTTTTACCAGTGCTTTAAAAGTAATGCTAGAGTGATTTTTTTTTTTTTTTTGCGCCAGGAGAGGGACATTTTTTTTTGCGCCAGGAGAGGGACATTTTAATAAAAAAAAAAGCTGATATTTCTACCCGGAATTATATATAAGGTGAATAATGGTATTTTTCTCTTTTATCCTCTTAACTCAATTACCCACTGCAGGCAGAATTATTATTTTTATTTTACTTAGAACAGAAATGTTGGCCAGGAGAGGGACATCGAAAATGTTACATACCTTATTTTGAACTAAGGAATAATAATACGAACAGCAGACACATTCTATACACAAAATACTCTATGAGTCTAAAGAAGTGATGACAATAGACAGTGTTATAGTACTGCAGATTCAAAACTCCTTCTTTTTGCCTTTATTAATTGAACCAATTTGTAGGCCAGGAGAGGGACATGCAATCTGGGGACAAACTTCAAAATGACTTACCTGATTATATAATCATTTAAATAAGCTAAAACAACACTATATTACACTCATAACTATACATAATTCGCCGACAGAGTGGTATAGTGGTTAAGACGCTGGCCTCTTACGCCCAAAAGCGCGGGTTCGAACCCGGCTCCAGTCGGTGGATTTTCATGATGCAGAAAATCGATAACGCTCATGTCGTATGATTATGCGGCATGTAAAAGATCCCTCGAGTACTTGTTTGGCTTATAGTATCTCGTGGCAAAATTAAATTCCCAGTGCAGTTTCGCATCAAATAGAGCCCAGGTGCCTCCATCTAGAGGGGAAACTGGGCGTCAAAAATACTTGTGGCAATGGTATCCCACCGATGGTGGTGCCGCATGAAAGAGTGGATGCCGTTTTGGGGAATGCACTAGGTCTGCAAATGGCTAACGCAGCCCCATTTGAAACAAAACAAAAAAAAAAAAAAAAACTATACATAATTCAACACTACAAGTGGAATTTGTGCAATGTTCACGTAAAATTTTGAAATAATTTATTTATATTTTAGAAACAGGGTGGGACACGCAAAAAAGGTGACTTTTTGGCTATTCAAAAGTTTTTGTAGAAAAAAATAAATGAAAAATTGCTTTAGTATGAATTGAATAACATCAGAATAAGTATTTCTAACAATTAAAGAAACAAAAAAACTTTCTAGGTCAAATAATTTTTGTGCTGTCCTACGGGGACATCATATTGTTCGGATTTTGGAGAATCACCCGTATGTGATAAAAAATATATACAATGGGACTTCAAAGCCATTATTCTAAAAGGCAATAACGAAAGTTTTCGATAGAGTTGAGTATTGCACTTTTTTCCGCCAAGTAAATAATAACAGTAGAGATTGAAAATATGATAAATAGTAATTGAAAATCCATTCTTTATACTGCCGAGGATGTGTCTAGGATATTCAGCCTGTGAATGCAATTTGCCCATAAAGAAAAAAAAATGAAAAATGGGAAAATTGCTTTTTATGACCTTGAAATAGTAATGACATAGAGCTTTGCCAAGTGACATATCATCCGAAAATAATATTTCAAGAGCTTTAAAATAACACATGGGAAAAGACTCAAGCTCTTATAGCAGCGATAAAAAGATAATTCTTTTTATTAAAAACGAAACTTTATTTTTTGCCATTTCGTGAGTTTTTACGGATGCGCACACAAAAACTAAAGTTCAAAAATATCTAAAAATAGGTTTTTTTCATCATAACATAAGTACAAAAGCTCCTGCAAATTACAATAGAACAGATTGACATGAATTTTTAAGGTCTATGTCTTTTTTTCTTTGATTTTACGTGGATAGACGTACACATTTTTGATCTGCAATATCCCCTCGAAACTGGTTTGTCTCAAAAATAAGAATAATGTTTTTTGGTTAAAAAAGTGTGTTCTTTCCAATAATGTAAAGAAAATTGAAATTCAAGATGACCCTTTTGAGATATTGCCCTTTGAAATTGAGACAAGAGAAAAAAGAAATTTGACTGGAATTTCAACTCGCATAATTCAGCAATTATTTGAGCTATCAAGATGCCACTTGCACACCTTTCGGATGAACTATCAGACTACAAACGAGGAAAGAATTAGCTTCAGAAAGTCATCCTTTTAGCAGATACAAGCTGATAACGTATATTTAAAATTTGCCAAAATACGATTTTTTACCAACTTTGGCAGCAAATTGCAAGAAATCTACAGTGCTTTGAGCTTCTGTTACACAAGTAGGCTATTCTACCCTAAACAGTGATCAGACTCACCAAATTTGAGCCATATAATCATCTTAGGTCGCGAGCAATAAAAGCACAAACTTGACGATTTGGTCATTTTTTTCAAGACACGAAAAAGAGGCCTTTAAAAAATAATTTATATTGGCTGAACTATAACGCTTATGGAGCTATAATTTGGTTTTGCTTCATACAAGTCTTATATGTATCAAAAAAATTTTTCATCAAAATCGGAGGGGGTCGAGTGGGGACGCCTCGTACAGTTGACATGGAGTGACCCGTATATATTTATTTTAAAACATGAAGAAAAGACAATGAAAAACATATTCCAAATGGCTTAAATTAGATATGTTCTGCTTGCTCAAAATACGGGATAAACTCCTGTCCGTGGGTTTTTCGGTTTCGAAACCTATTTCTGGATCATGTGACTTGCCATTTACCAATCGCAAAGCGAATAAAAAGTAAAGTGAGGTCAATAAGAGATCTCGATTGCTTCAAAGGACAAGGGACACAAGTCTTATATGTCCAAAAATAATGTACTAATTACCAAAGAAACAATAACATTGCACAAATATCTAAAAAATCAAAACTATTCAAATATACGATTATATACACATAATAATTCTATACATGCTTTAAAAAATAATGATAAGTTCGTAAAGTATTCTTCTATCTGCTGATCGATTTGTTTGTCCTCTGTGACAACTTTTGAATAAATTGCTCGATTCAAAGAAAGCTTTTTTTGTTCGAAAAGTTTTTGCCCAAACAGATCGGCTTTCCCAGAACTTTGCACAACAACTCATCTTTCTCTTTTCTTTTCATATGAATAGATTTGTGCCCCAATTCCGTACCGTAAAATGGGGTGAATCGGAACACTTTTCAGCTTTGATTGTAAAAAAAGTAGTTAAACGATTTTTTTTTTAATTTGATTTTTTGGGTAAAAACTTCGATCTTGCTTTTGATATTTCAAGCAAAGACAAAACATTTTGAACAATTATTATTGAAATATATAGGAAATTATGGGTGTTCCGAATCACCCCGCTGATAGGGGTCAGTCGGAACACATGTTAAAATTTTTATTTTTTTCACTTTAACCTGTAATAGGTCTCACAAACATGAGTAATATTGATGGGGGAGAATAAGAACAGATAATTACTGTGAAATAAATGCATAATTTCAATACCAGTAAACGTTTATAATTTGTCAAAATTCAAAATAATTTTGAACTTATGAAAAATGAAAAGTAATTTTAAGAAATGCTTTTGAATTGAAATAAAGATTTAACATGAATGGAAGTCACTCATGTCGTCCACAAATATGTACTTGTCCTTAAAACTAGAAATTGTGACTTGGCTTAAGTTTTTTCATAACATCTCCTGGGATAAACTCTACCTTTTTTTTAGTTTCTGAAATCTCTGGGTTTCGGGTATTGTCCTGAAAGATTTTTTCGCTTATTCATCACTGTCTGTGTGCTGGACTTTTACTACATAAAGTCTATGTGACTTTCTCCCTCGTATTTTAAGTAAAAAAAAGTCTCCTGGAGAAAAAATCTTTTGAAATCTGCAACTTTTTGTCATTCTAAGATCTAGTTGCTCACGAGAAGGGATAAACAGTAATAAATCCTTGTCCTTGTCTTGATTAGAAGAATTGGGGTTAGAATCTTGATTTTTCAAACAGTTTCCTTCAAATAAGTTTGAATTGGAACAACAGAACTAAGTGTTCCGATTCACCCCGCAAATTTTTTTCCTATAGCATTTTTCAAGATTCTTCATTTTTATGACACAATTTATAAAAAATGTAAATTCTAATGTGGTATTCTGTTGTTCAGATACATGTATAATTGAAACATACCACTCTTAGTTTTTAAATATAAGAAGGTTTGTTCTTGCATATGAAGTTTTGCAGTCTATGAAAATGTGATGTTTTCTAGCATTCCACGTGCAACCCTCCTTAGAAGCCAGTAGCGTTGCCAGATTGACAAAATTAATTTTTTCCTACTTTCTATGATCTTACCTTTCTAAAAAAAAAAATCATTTCGAAAAATACCCAATAGTATATTTATGAAGAATTTCTTTGCACGGTCGGGAAGTTTTGTTCCGATTGACCCTGCTGTTTCTATACACCCCATTTTACGGTATGTATCAAAACCAATCATGCAAGGCTTTATGGGGAAAATGCATTATTCATAAGATTTGAGCTGACTAAAGGATTTAATTAGGACTTTATCCTAAATAACTAATGTTCACGTATTGTGCGAGTATATAAAGATTTGTTAATTGATTCAGTTTTAAAATTATTTTTCTAATCAGTTCAATCGTATCTCAAATTAGAGACAGGAGTTAGAATGATGTAAATTTTTTTGACGGTTTAGAATCATGTAAATTATGTTTCAAAAGTGTTTTATGTGGGTTCAAAATCACTTTCTTAATACTTCATAAACTTCATAAGCAAGATATCATTTTAAAGGTTCAGCGAAGAAAGAAGTCAACATTAAATAAGCAAACAATTCATATGTTGACTGTTTTTTGAAAAATTACACTGAAACATGTCGAATGTTTGAGTTTTCACTTTAACCTATCTATCACGAGTGTGATGTTGCCATCAATGAGTAAAGACTTAAATTCCTATTATTTTAAGTTATTTTATTTTAATCAAGTGTGGGTTCGAAGAAAAATGTTTTTGTTTAGATTATAATTGAAGGAGCAGTGGATAAAGGTGATGTGTGACAATTTTTTTTTATTTCTAGAAAAATCTTCTAGAAAAATTAAAAAAAAAAATGTTGTGTTATTTTTTTTAGATTTTTCTTAATGTGTAAAATGGGGTCATATACTTAGTTACTCAGCATTTTTGTGACTAAAGGGATATGATACTGATGGCTTTATCACCTTCATCTATGGTAAAAAGTAAGTTTCAAAAATTGTCACATATCACCTTTATTCACTTGCCCCTATTTTGCAATAAAAATCATTTTATAGTGCCATGACATCCGAAAGAAGTGGTGTCAATCCCTTGATATTAAAAAAAAAGTACAATATTAGAATTATAATTCGATTACTTTTATTTAAATTAACGTAATAGGTGCTTCATCATTTAAAAATAACATGCAACCTTGAACATTGTTTCTTAAGTTTTTTTTTTTTTTTGTCGGTACGTCATAACTTTACTTCATCGAGTCTTTGCAAAAAAAAAAAAAAGCTTTTCACGGATCAGCTAGTGTTTCCGCTTAAGTTGCAAGACCTTTATTTCCGCAGCCGTTCGTCACGATAGGTACAGCATAAACATTTATTTGTATTTGAGGTTCTCAAGCATATAAAATCTATAAAGAAGTGGCTTTTACGATAACGACCAGGTAAAATAATTCATTAAATGAAGTACGCCGCCCTGTTGGGTAGAAATGTTAAGAAGAACAACATTTTAATTCGTTCTTTTTCGAAAATTGTAATTGTTTCTTTTCCGAGACCTAGGATAATCCGCTCGCGATAATCGAGAGTTTACTGTATGCATCTAAGATGAATGGTTGCGGAAATATAGGCCTAGCAGGTTAAATGGTAACATCTTGTACACATGAATTTCATCTACCTTTTCCGAAAGTATAGGCAAGTCTCATAATCACACCTTACTCTTACAAAGTTTTAGATAATATATATGTATTGTTACAAATCTTGTAAATAGTTGTTGTTTTTCCTGCCTTGCACCATTTTTGGCGAGGAATCGCTTGGTGTCACTAGTTTTGGTTTTATCTGGCGACATGTTGCAAAAGTATCTAAAGATATCACTTTTACCATTTGTATACCGACCCTGTAACATTTTGTAGTTTTTGCACTTCCCCTAAATTTAATAAGCATGATGACATTTTCCCTCTGAGTTGCAATTTTGTGGGTTTTTCTTTTTATCACTAGAATTTTTTTCGAATGGATTATTTAAGTTGGGAATGAATAGAACACTGCGGATTTTGCTAGAATGTTGTAGAAATTTCCTTCCGAGTGTAAATAGCTGTCCAACTGCCTTTAACACAGTTTTTCTCAGATTTGATTTCTTTCAGACTCGTTTTATTCGCTTGGGCGGATGTTTGTTTTGCTTTTGTAATTTTTTAATTACTGTTCACGTTAGATACGTGGTACTGAGTTACTGTTGAGAGTACAGTGAACTGTTTGCTACCTAATTGCTGGATGTTAGCAATTGTTGCCTGTTCCTATTGTAAATAAGTGTATATAATTGTAAATAAGTTTATAGTTACTTCCTCAAAATTGGAATGCTCATTTAAAGAAAGTTGAAGGTGCTACAGACTCGTTACAGTATTTATTCCACTTTGCATGCTTCCGAAATGGAGACTTCTCACAGGTTTATGAATATTAATTTAAATTTGAATGCTCTTTTAACACGAAGAACCGGTATGTTTTGCATAGCGATTTTGAGCTCGGAACTCATTTATCCAATGGACGTCGTAATGGGATAATCGTGTTTCCGCTTCTGTTTCTTAACATCATTACCGACCTGCGTCTAAACGTCATTAACCAGGCCATTTATCTCAATAGATACAATATGGTATTTATTAAGATGAATGCCGAAGGAAGCGACGCAACCTAATGATCTCGAAATTATTCGGTGAAATGAAAAGGAACTTTCCCGTTCCTCGTTGGTTTCTACAGATTGATTGAATGTAACTGATATTGCTGTAACGATGTTTAGCGATGATATTTTTGAACTCAACTATTTCACAGTGAAATTCAAAATCGAATGCTTTCGCATCAAATTTTGCTGCAGTAAAAAATGAATGTTGTTTTTACAGTATAATACAGCTAATTTTATAGTAATGAACTAAAAATTGCTAATTTTGCAGTAATAAACTGTAAAATGGCTTATTTCACAGTACTAAATTGTAAAATTGCTGATTTTAGAGTAATAACTTTTTTTCATGTGTTACACTGCAAAAAATGAACTGTTGTTTTTACAGTATAATACTGGCAGCCGAGGTTCCAATTTAAAACCGTTAAATTTCACGGTAATAGTCTGTAAAACTAGCAATTTCACAGTTTCGTACGGTAAAGTTAGAAATTTTACAGTTTATTGCAGTAAAATTTAGCTGTGTTATACTGTAAAAACAGCAGTATAATACTGGCAGCAGAGGTTCCAGTTTAAAACTGTAAAATGCACGGTAATAAACTGTAAAATTAAAAATTTTGCAGTTTAGTTCTGTAAAAGTAGAAATTTTATAGCTTATTACTGTAAAATTAGCAATTTTACCAGTTTATTACCATAAAATTAGCTGTATTATACTGTAAAAACAACGTTCATTTTTTACCGTGTAGAGTAATTGATAATAATTTTACCGAATGTCATTATTCTTAATCTGAACACTCCAATTTCACTTGTAACGGATAATATCTTGCTCGAAACCTCAACGCCCATGTAAACCAGAATAAAATAATGTTAACTTTATATCCTACATGTATATATATATATATATATATATAGTATATATATATATATATATATATATATATATAAATATATATATATATATATATATATATAATATATATATATATATATATATATATATGTCAAATGAAACTGATTGCTAAAAGCTCGAAATACTTCTATTCATCCGAAGAAGGAACTTTCATTTTTTTCCACTACCGAGGGACATAGAGCTATTCTCGAGAGGATATGCATCAGCAATTAAAACGAATTTTGAAATGCAACCAGAATTTGAAATGATGAATAATAATTTATTTCTAATAAGTGTACCTTTCAATGTTTTCGCAATTGAAGCTCATTAGTATCAGCTTCAGGAGCAGAAGATTTGTTGACGCCACATCAGCTTTGTTATGTTACGCAACAGATATTACATAAATAAATGCCATTACATAAAGTACTGGGATGGATGAAAGAAAATTAAAATTATTTTTGACAGAATTGCATTTTAGGACCACCTATTAAAAGGAAAAAACCTCACAGCATGTGTTTGAAAAATTTTTAATTGACTTATTATAATTTTATTTCAAACTGTTCATCTTAAACAAAAATTC